>PVJC01001090.1:0-55017 GCA_004026665.1 Murina feae | reverse complement strand
CTGCCACTGGGGTCATCCCGAGTCAGTCACTCCACCTTCTGAATAGGAATTTCTTCATCCGGCTGTAATCAAACTTTCCTGGCTCCTCCACAGGGATTTCAGCATCAAATCAGAGAATGTATAGGAAATGGTTTTGAAAAAATACAGTGCTAAATGTATTATTTTCAAGGCCTTAAATGACCTGTTATTTCAAACTCTCCAATCATATTTGTTGACGATTGGTTCACAGCACTTGTGTTCCTGAGTGTCGGGAGTTAAACTGTATTAAATGGAAACGCTGGCTCTCCAAGCAGCCAGGCACAGGTGGCAACAGGCTGTGTGGCTCGTGAATTGATGCCAGGGCGAGTGCTTCCCTCCCTGCTGCTGTGCATATTATTTTGGTTCCCTGCATATCACCGGATCATTATAATGGGAATGGATTCTATAACCTGGGGTTGGTCTTCCTGCCCCTCCACTGCTTCCCTAACCTAGCCTTTCAGGACTGGACAACCTGGAAGGGACATGGCACATCTGCAGTCTGGCACCACCTGGCGGGAGCTCTCATTACATTTGGGTAGATGAGGCTCCATCCCTGAGGGCCATTGGCTGTGTGTTGGTTGCATTAGCCAACGGCATTCATCTCCCCCTTGGCGACCATTTGTTTGCCCTCCGCATATGCCCCAAGTGACTTCATTTACAGCTTAGGCCAGATTGACTGATTCTTGCTAACACCTGACGATTCAGCAAGTAAATAATGACAATGGTCCAAGGATGATGAGATGGGGTTCTAAGCCTGGCTCTTCCACTCACTAATTTTGTGCCTTTCGTTGCACTTGTCCTCCACAGGCCTCAGTTTACCATACTAAAGGGACAGATTGAACTTGGTTCCGTGACTTTTGACTATGAATGCCAAGAGAGATAGATTTTGGTAATAAAAAGGATGGAACCTGTGCTGTCAAGGAGACCCGCTTTTTTGTCTTTCCTAAAACTTGCTGCTTGGGACAGCACCTTTGTTGCCATAGCAATGCATGGTTGAAAGTGGTGACATCACACTGGACTGCCATGGCAATGAGAACGCGCTCACAAACAGTGGGTTCCATCACTGCTGTGTTGGAGTTTGAGAAGAAGGATGGGAGGTTCTTTCCCCAAGATACTTGCATTTCCCAAAACAGGGACATCTGGGATTAGAATGGTTGGTGGGCAATGTTGTCTGTTTGGACTTCAGCCCTATTGCCCTGCCCTGGCTCCTCCCACCCCAACCATTTTTAACACTTGTCCTGTCGCAGCACATCTGTTGACTTGTCCCAACGGGGCTCAGCCATGTCTCCTTCCTTAACCACTGTGGAGGCCCTAGAACTCCAGCAGGTGATTCTAATCATCAAGATCAAGAGAGAGAAGGTGAGAAATGGGGACTGGCTCACTGGTCTGTTTTAAGGGCTAAAGATTCCTCTCAGGTTTAGCTGCAAACAGACCCTCTCCCCATGTGGACGCTGAGCCCATCATGCCCACCCTATAGATTTGCCTTGAACTTCTGCCTATTATGTAGACGCCAGGCTGTCCTTGTCCCAACCAATGGGAAGGATGGGTCCACAGAATATTCCCCATTACTGTTTCCTCTGGTATGGCGTTGTTGTTTGATCTCGCTCCTTGCTGAATGTTCATGGGTCCTGTGACCGTTGTTCCCACTTTGTATGAAAGAAGTCTCGGTTTCTTTCCCACAGCGACTCAGCTGAAAGTGCATGCGGGTCCATTTCTCCACTGCTCCTGGCTCCTCCTGCTTCCTGAGCATCTGTAGGATCTCACAGCTTGTGGGCACCCACTCGAAGGCATTCTGCTGCTGTAGAAGCTCCTGAAGCCAGCTGGGCTGTATTCGAGCCCCTCTGGAGGCTAGGATTTAGTCTGACTCCCACCACCTTCTTAAAAAGTTGAAGGCGGGTGTGAACCACAGTGGAGTTAAAGCCTCCTCTCCCTCTCCCAGCCCAGGTCCTTATCCTGGGTACTGGGCAAGGCTATTGCCCCATCCCCGTCCCTCCTCTGAGGGTAACTGCATGCATAGCTGAGTCTTATCCAAGTCCTTCTTCATTTGGTCATGGATGACATGTCTAAACTCTACTCACTGTCAATCTCTATGTTCAAATGCACCACCAACTGGTCAGAAATGACTTTTTCTTATGGTTCTGGACCATGACCTTTGTCTTTACTTCAAACCTTCTTTGTACTCTCTTAGCTTGAGAGCTGGGGGTAGGGTTGTTGGGGGCGCGGAGGTGAGGGTGAGGAGGGCAGGCAATGGAGTCTCCACGAGATCCGAGGCTCTGGTCTGTGACTGCCATTCAGATGAATGTAACTGAAAAAACTGAATGGAACTGGACAGTAACCTTGATGGAGAGCTTCCCTTGTTCCAGACAATGTACTGGGCCCCGGAGGAAGACTGGGAAGTGAATATGATATTATTCAAGCTCAGAGAAACCCCATACCCACATCCAGACCCAGGGCAAGGCTCGGACAAGGACTTACAGTTGGTGGGCGCTGCAGTTGTAGAACTTGAACTCAGTGCTGACAAATATCTTCCCTGTCTCCTTGGATCTCAGCTGCAGTTCTAGCCCAAACCAGTCTGGAAAAAAGAAGAAAAAAGGATGGAGGTGACAACCTGCATGCTCAGTGGAGATCCTGAGGGTAAATCGTTCGTCTATCTCAGGGCTCTCGGGGCACAAGTGGTAGATGGCACCTGCCTGCATCACCTCTTCAGAGTCCCTTTCATCCTGCTGAGACCCAGGCAGCCCCACACCCTGGCTTAGGGAGGAAGTCATCAGTCACATCCCACAGAGCCCCAGGCTTTGGTCTGGCAAGTTCAGCTACTGAAACACTTTTAGAAGGATTAAGCCAGAACCTCTCAAGCCTCCAGTTCTGTGGAGAGAACCCCACTGGAAACCACTGGCTAAAGACACAGCCATTCCTAGAAGGGAAAGGAAGTCTAGAAAAACACTTTGCACACTAATGCAGCCTTAACCCAAATGGGAGCAAGGGATTTCCTCCTTCCTCAGTTTCTCTTTGAAGCGTGTCAGTTTGCTCTCAAACTCGTTATATAGCCTATTTGGGTGTTGGACACAAGGGGACTTGGTCAGGCACTTGTGTTGGTACTTGTCACCTGATTCCCTGCGTTCTTTACTCCTGGTCTCCCTCCGAGGGCCGGCCTTAGCATGTGACTGTCGTGGCAGACACTTCTTACCTTGATCCAATGGGATGACAGGGACATCCTTAGGCCCAGGTGAGATGCAGATGACTTGGGTCCCAGACACCTGTCCCTCCACCTCTGTCAGGTTTCCAAAGGCACATTTGATGCCCGCAGACAGATCTGGAGCATCATTCACAACAAGGCTGAGCTGTGGGAGGAGCAAAGGGGCTCAGGGGCAAAGCCCTTGGAAGAGCCCCAGGGGCTTGGAGACATCAGCCCTGTGGCCTCCCTGTTGGGAGCCATAATGTCAACGGGTTCTCTCTGGGTCTTCCTATGGTCACCTGGCAGATTTAGCAGCAGCCAGCTTCCCAGTCACAGTGGGTGTCCCCTCGCCTTCCCATACATTTGCTTGCTGCTGAATCTCTGCCCCAGTTTCGTTTCCATGGGGCCCAGAGACTTAGGTACAAACTCTGCTATTTGTTCCCTCAGCTCCCTGGGAGCCAAAACCTCCCCGTGGGGATGAATGAACAGGAATCTTGGAAGGTTCATTAACTAATTAACATTCGTAAATGCTCATAAAACTTCAGAATGAAATAATTGTGCAGGGCCCGAGGACATGAAATATTTGGGGTTGCACTTTGACAGGTGGTTAAGGGCTATTGTCTTCTCTTTAATATTCTCTTTAAGCACACACACACTGTGAATTAAGTCTCTCTCTCTCTCTCTCTCTCTCTCTCTCTCTCTCTCACACACACACACACACACACACACACACACACACCCTCAGGTTTCTGTGAGAGGCTGTATGGGTGGAGGATTGTGAATACAGCATCTACTGAAGAATGTATTATCTGCTATCGGATTGCAGGATGTTGTAGATGTTGGCTGCTAAATGCAAAATCGAGGTTTACAAAACAGATCAATGGATAATGAATTTGCAAGGAGTATGCAGGATGACTGTGCCCTTTACAATAGCAGTTGCTGAGGGTTTTCTATAAACACAGTTTCCGTGGAGCATGTAAAGCACGATCCATTTACAGTTTCCTGTGCGAGTGTTAAAGGAACCCGCCCACACATGTGTGTGCTCCGCAACCCCCTGTCCTCCTGGGCGAGCGACTTACCAGCCTGCTGTGCTCAGACACGGAGATGCTGCTGGGATGCACCTCGAGGCTCATGCACTGGCTGATGCTGGCAGCAAATCGATTAGGTTCCCAGGCCCGTTGGCACTTGTCCCTGCGGGAGCACCTGCCACAGACACAGATTTGCAAGAGGTCAGGCCTGTGGGACTCCTCTATTGCGCTCCATTGTCTCCTGGGCATTAAGGAAGAGGGGTTTGTTGCTCTGAGGCCCGTGGCTGGCCCCCTCATTACAACTTTCTCTTATCCCAGAGGCTTGAGTGCCTCCCAGCTGGTCTCTATTGCAGTGAAAGACAGGCTAGATGGAAGCGGGATTAACTCCCAGAAGGAGAGATTCAGTTTAGACACAAAGCACAGCTCTAGTTAGCATCTTTATAGGTTTCTAGTGGGCAAGGGAGAGGAGGTGGGGACCGTGAACACACAGGAGGCTAAGAATATAAACTCTGGAGCCAGGAGACCTGGGTTCTAACCCAGATCGATTGCATGTTGGCTGTGGCCCTTTGGGCAAATTATTTAATCTCTCTGTGCCTCAGCTTCTCCAACTGTAAAATGTTGACCTTATCTCGTAGGGTTGTGGTAAGGATTACATGAGCTATTGCTTAGAAAACGGCCTCCTGGCCCCTGCAATAATATCAATGACTATTACTATTCTTCTCCGGGGATATCTGAAAGTCTGCCCAGGGTCTTAGCTGTGTGGGACAGCATACATGTGATCTTGTGGCTGGGTTAATGGCTTTTTGAAGGCAGGGACCATGTTTTATTCACTGAGATAGTCTACCTGTCACGCGGCACATTTTAAATAGATGTTTGTGGTGTGAAATCATGCCTGGAGACAGGGAGACAGACGAGGAGTCGCAGGCAGGGCTGCCTCTGTCAGGATACTATGTGGCTGTTTCCCGACAACTTTATCTCTGGCTCCCGGCGCCTCAGCCCACGGTGGCAGGTGGGCACCGTGGCATCTCCACACAGGGGCATGTGGTTGCCACTTATGTCACACGGAAACACACTAGTGCTTCCCCGAACTAAGAGCCAGGGGACACAGCAGGGACCAGATTCCCCATTGCATGGGGGCGTGGGGGGGGGGGCAGAGCAGTGATTCCCAGGAACTCCTCCGCCCTTCCCCCTCTTCCTTTCCAGGCACATAATGGATCTAAATATGAATGCTGTCACAGAAAAGAATTATGGAGGTTTAAGTGAATCCTTAAGATAGCTCTAAAGTGAGCTCTTGACTGGAGCCTTTATCTCATTGACTCGCTGAAATGGCTCTTTTTTATCATACTATTTATGGCAACAGCCCTAACAGAGATAAATAGCCCTGGAGACAATAACGCACTCGCAAGAGCAAGGCACACAGAAGAGACAGGAAGGTTGCGAATCCCCCGGGACCCAGAGCTTCTGGAGCAATCTCCCTCAGCCCTCTGCCTCCGATGAAGTCCAGTGTGTGGGCCCAGGAGCTGAGCTGGGCCTTTCTCCTCCTTCCCCGCCCAGGCAGGCAGGTGGTGGCCTGTGGGAAGGGTGGCAGGAGGGGCTGGTGAAGAAGAGAGAAGAAAGCTCTGGGTATAAACTGGAAAAAGCTTGCTCCCTGCCTACTCTTGGCAGGTAGAGTGGCTGGAAGGAGAGGTGTGCCCTGGTAGGTGGCAGGGCGTCGGAGGACAGGTAAGCAGCTCAGAGGGCAGAGCAGATCTGAGACTATGATGGTGTGGCTCAGTCATTCTAGAAGCCACATCTGGCCTAGAGGAGGACAGGGGTGGGCCAGGGCCACCAGGAGGCTCCGGCATTGCCGACAGGTTTGTGGGCACAACTACAAGTTGAGGAATGCGGATGTCCTCACTGCAATCCTCCCTCCATAACTTTGGTGTGCTCTACCTGGGAGAAGCGATGCTGGCGGGAGCTGGTGGCCATGGCAGGAGCAGCAGGGAGCAAGTGAGACAGTTGGACGTGCCCAATGCCCAGTGAGGGGGCAGGTACCCAGGACACGTTTCATGGCTGTTGGGTTCTTTGGAGGGAGAACTCCTCTGGAAAAAGAGCCCACTGGGCAGGTCAGCCTCACAGGAGGGAACCCAATTTTTAGGCACCTTTGCCATTCCTGGGCCACAACAGAGGTGTCACCAGCCATCCTCGTCCCTTGCCTGCCCTTAATGGTCACTCCACGTCCGGGTTTCAGTGCAAGCATTTTTTGTGCAAAACTTTTTTTTTTTTTTTTTTTTTGCAAACCCAAGCAGGGAACCCAGTATTTGTGGGCTCAAATCCAGTCCAGATTTTGCATCTGCAAGGCGCCTGCTTCCCTCTCTCCCTCCGTAGCCCTCCCAACACCTGCTGCAGAGGCTGGGAGCCAAGAGCTATTGTGCGGCCCCTGAACTCTGGCCCCCGCCTCCGCCTCCACCCCAAACCCAAACCCGGCGCATTTCATAGAGATGCTTTGCTGGCTGGCACCGAGCCACGGAGTTTCCAACTCCGCTGGGGAACAGAATTCCTAGTCAGCGCCTGCCTTTCAGGGTTTCACCCTTTTCTCTCCCTCTGCAGCTCTTCAAATTCAGAAATTTAAGTGTAACTTTGCATTTCTATGGAGCAGGCATTCAATGGCAGGGGGCGGGGGGTGTGCGCGTGCATCTAAATTGGGGTACGTGGCCAGCAGGAGTGGGAGGCAGACTTCTTGGAATCCTGAAGTGTATGTGGCCGGAAGGTTCCCCCGAGTTCAGGGCCCAGAGGCAGGATTTTGATTTGTGCGGCCTATTCTAAGCGTCCTTGTTTCCAGAGTGCTTATTACTTCATTTAATCCTCACAATTCACCTGTGAGGTAGGCACTGTCCCTACTGGGCAATGGGGGCCCAGAGGAGTCAGCGGACCACCCTGGGCCCCACACGGCAGCTCCTTGGAGTCCAAAGTCCAGACTCTACTGCCCGGCCATCTGCACACTCACGCAGGAGACCCCTGCTCAGGCTGCCCCAGAAGGTTCTTGGGAAACCTAGAGATCCTACAGCTTCCCGCCCGAGATTTTCCCAAACCGATACCCTTTCCATACCGACAAGGTACTGACCGAGTGCGGAGGGGAGGGCAGGCTTTGCAAGTGCAATGAAAGAGCCCGGCCAGCGTGGCTCAGGGTTTGGGCCTTGAGCCTATGAACCAGGAGGTCACGGTTTGATTCCCCACCGGGGCACATGCCTGGGTTGCGGGCTCGATCTCCAGTAGGGGGCGCGCAGGAGGCAGCCGATCAACGATTCTCTCTCATCCTTGATGTTTCTATCTCTCTCTCTCCCTAACCCTTCCCCTCAGAAATCAATAATAAATATACACTTATATATATATTTTTAAAGTGCAATGAAAGACGGAGAGGCAAAGACGTCGCGTGAGAGGAAGCCCCCAGTCACCTGTCTTCCTCTTGCTGCTCCCGACCGACCGACACAGCAGAGGAAAAGCCCTCATCCCTCGTCGACACTCCCAGGAAAGTGCCTGGTCTTGTGCATTCCCGGCCCTTGCTCAGAACAGTCCCAAACTTACATGTTGTGCAGGGCACACCAGCCGCAGTGAGGGTCCCCCGAGCTCAGGCACTCCCCACAAGTCGTGTACTGCTCACAGGATTCCACAGGGACCCTGGTGATCTGGTGGAGAGAGGAGAGATCATGGTTAGGTCAGGTAGTGCCGCCTTGCCGATGTATGTGCGTTCCGGCTCGTCTACAATTTCCCCACACTTGCACCTCCACCACCTCTAAGGGGAGACATGGGGGGTATTTTGGTGGCCTCCATGTTTTCATCTATTTGCCTGGCACAGTTCAGCCGACTGCATTTCTCAGGCGGCAGGTCAAGGCTTCCCGCCTTCCCAGCGATGGAGCAGAACGTCCAGCGTCCTGCCTGCACCCCAGTCCTCGCGAAGAGCTGGGCTTGCTCCTGCCAAGTGCTGAAAACGGTTAACTCTGCAAAAAGGCTATCGCGTGCTTCTGACTCGGCTCTGAAGAGCTTTCAGCTGGGCTGGGGCTGAGACATCCTGCCGGCACAGAGCACACTTGAAAAGGGAGAGAAGGAGAAACTTTCCTATCAAATAATATTCATCATGTGGCACAGTCTCTTTACAGCCGACCAAACATACCACCTGGATCCAATTATCCCATCCTCTGATGTCTGAATTCCATTTCTTTAGTAAATGTCCCAGCATCTGAGAGGTCTGGCTAAATGGGAACATCCACAGAGATGAGCTGCCTTTCTGGGGAAAGTGGGGGTTTTCAGATCAAGCTTCCCACGCCCTCCCTCCCCCTTTATCCCCCTCCAAGAGTTGCAGCCCCTGCCAACTCCTCCTGGCATCCTGGTTGTGTCCTGCAGGGCTTGAGCTGGGCCTGTTTGGACATTACTCACCCCTACATGCCCAGGGTGTGCGACATTAAGGCTGGGCGGGAGGGACAGGAGATGGAAGTTCTCCAGCTGATATGGCCTAGGTATCTGCTGCTGGCTGGGCCAGGAGGCTGCTGGGCCGCAGAAACATCTACTAGTAACGGGCTGGGAATAGCTCCTCATTTGTTAGGGCATAGAGGTCCCCCACCTACCGGATGTGTGAGCTCAAGTGAAAACACAACCTGTGGTCCAGCAGCACCGTGTTCGGCCTCTGGCAAGGGCAAAGGATCTGATGGAAACGCCTTTACAGCATCCTCCGAGAGGCTGGGAGGGAGCCTGACGCTGCTCATGCAGCAGATGTTCGTTAGACGTCAGCGTATGGAGGCTCGGATGCTACACTCGAGAGAATCAACAGCAAAGTGGACACAGATCCTGCCCGTGCCGGGCCCACAGTCCAGTGGAAGTTGGAAATGACAAACCGAGTTGCTCTCCACTGTGCCTGGGATGGGTGTGTACCCTGGTTGCTTAAAAAGGGGTCCCCAGCACTACCTGCTGGGAGGAAGGATGTAAAGGCGAGGGGGGAAACAATGGGCCTAGAAGGGCACTCCAAGCTGCAAGACCATCACCCACATAAGTAATCAAGCTCAGTGTGCTCACGTGCAGGGTGCGGCCTGGATGGGCGGAGCGGAGATGAGGCTGGTGGGATGGAAGCAAGGGCCCCGTGACCAAAGGCGTCAGCCTCACGAGCCTTCTTTTTCTCTGCTTCCCCCTCCCCCCCATGCTTACAAACGACACTTAAGATTCTCTATTTCAAGGCCTTTCTGTTAGTGAGTGACACGATCCGCTTTAAACTTCCCTACCCCTTCCATTAATTACAAAAATAGAAAATGCAAGTAAGAGAAATGTAAAATCCCGCAGCTTGATTTTTAAAGATTCATGCTGTAAGTGGAGGCTGGGGGATAGCTGGTTTGAAACAGCTCGTGCGGAAGAGACCTGAGGGTTTGCGTCGGCTCTATGCCCAACACAACCTGACCCAGCGATGGGATCGCTGGAGGGGCTGATGTGCTCATGGGCTGCAGAAACAGGCATGGTGTCAAGATAGAGAGGCCGCCCCACCCCAGAGGGCTCCCCGCTCAGGTCTTTGCACCCCCCCCATCCCCGCCACGAGGGGTGTTGCTCAACCAAGGATCCTTCCCAGAGGGAGGTCACAATGGGGTGGGCCCAGATGTGGCATCGCAAGTACAGCTGACGGACTGGGCCAGTTTATTTGGCTCCAAAAAGACGAATCTCAGTTTGGCCATGGAGGCCGTTTCTCAGTGTTTGAAGGGCAGCAGTGTGGCTGCAATAAGACTCAGGTGAAAAGTATTTGGAAAGGTCAACAGAAGACAGGGCTGTGCAATAATGCACCGGACCTCCCTTCCGGAGGAGCGCCCCCCAGTGGGGGATGTGTAAGCAGTTAAAGTGACCCGTGTTGGGGGCTGTGAAGGGATCCCTTGTCCCCCAAGGAGGGCTGACCTGGTCCGTCCACTCCTGCCGCTCAGGACTCGGTTTCCCACTGTTCAGCTAACTGCACCCCGACACTGGTTACGCTTTTTGTCCTGTATAACTTGTACAGTTAAAAGCTAACATCCAGCCATCGCCACCGGCCACAGATATCGCATTGCTTTAAGGAGTAACCCTTGACCTCTGACCAGGAGCACCTTTCTGGCAGGTGCTCCCTGTACACTGTCCTGGTGTGCCTCTCTGGGCCCGGGACTCAGCCCCCCGGGATATCTGTGACCCCGGCCGCCCGCTCGGCTTCCGCCTGGCCCCCTCCCGCCCACCCTCCGAGGCCCGAGAGCAGCAGCCCAGGGCCCGGCCTTTCCTTTCTTGGGTTTCGGGCTCCATGTGAGTGATGTCTGCATCTGGCTGGAAATTAAAACAACTGTCTGCATTGCATTCGGCCTGTCTGTCAAAACACAGCCCGGCTCTCAGCAGCTGGGCAAGGGGGCCCTGAATGGGAGCAGTGTCTCCATCAACAAAGCCCACTTTCACGCCAAGTGCCACGGAGATAGTGAGAACCCTGTTCTTCTCCAAACATGAAACCAATAGCACAACTATTTTTCCTGTTTCCTGGGCCCTCCTGGTGGGAATTTTTTTTTTTTTTTTAATGTACTGAGTTGAAGAGCAAAGTGAAACAGGAAACTTACGGGGGTGAGGGGGCGGGTCTGAAACGTGAATGACTCTCTCCTCCAAGGTCTAACAGCCATCTACAAACCAGAAGAAAGAAACGTCCCAGGCACAGCGAGGAGACCCTCAGAGTCGGATGGTCGTTACCATGGGCTCCCTGTCTTTGCTATATTCTCGGGCGGCGACAGTCATTCATCACTCAGCAGCCAATATTCATCGATCATGTCCTACATACAGGCCCGCACCCACCACTTCAGGGGACTAAAAACAGCAGCAGCATTAAAACACAGCCATCATCTTCGAGTCGCAAAGTGACGTGTGTTCTACCAGAGGCGCTGAAAGGAGGCCGAGGAATTCAGAGCAAAGAGAAAATGCATCTGCACCGACAGTGTCCAATGGGACAGCCACTCGCCCGTGTGGCCGTGAGCATCCGGAAGGTGGCCAGTCCCGCCTGAGATGTTCCGGAGACTCACAGTACACACTGACTGGCGCTTAAAGATGTCTTACGGAAAAAGAGAATGTAAAATACCACATTAATGATTTTTATCGACACACTGAAAAGAAAAATTTAGTAAATACGGGACTAAATAAAATTAATTTTAATTTCAGCTGCTGCTGCTCACGTTTTAAAATATGTCTGTCGGCCCCAGCCAGTTCGGCTCAGTGGCTATAGCGTCGGCCTGCAGACTGAAGGGTCCTGGGTTCGATTCCGGTCAAGGGCACATAACCGGGTTGTGGGCTTGATCCCCTCGGTGTGGGGTATGCAGGAGGCAGCGAATCAATGATTCCCTTTTATCACTGATGTTTCTCTCCCTCTCTCCCTCTCCCTTCCTCTCTGAAATTAACAAACATGCATTTAAAAATAATTTAAAATATGTCTGTCAGCAAAGTTAAAATTACACACGTGGCTTATATTTTGCTCGCCTTTGATTCCTGTGGGACAGTCCTGGACTAGATCGAAGTCCCAGGAAGGCGTCGTGAGGGACATGGCACGTGTGTGGGTCCTGAAGAGTAAATGTTTGTCCAGATGAAGCGGGTGCCGGATGGAAAGAACCACCTGAGCAGACACAGGAGAGCAGAGTGTCCTCAGAAAACCTGGCGTGAGGGCCACGGAACAACGGCTACACATTGGGAAGGGTGGGTGTGGGTTAACTTGGGGAGGATGGAGGAGACCACAAAGCTGGAACAGATGAAGTCCTTGGTCAAAAGAATGGCTTTCAAAAAGAGGTGGCCTTGCCTAGCTGGTGTGGCTCAGTGGTTGAACATCGACCTATGAACCAGGAGGTCACAGTTCGATTCCTGGTCAGGGCACCTGGAGGGTTGCAGGCTCAATTCCCAGTAGGGGGCGTGCAGGAGGCTGCCGATCAATGATGATCTCTCTCACCAGTGATGTTTCTGTCTTTCTCTCCTTCTCCCTTCCTCTCTGAAATCAATAAAAATATATATATTTAAAAGAGGTGGCCTGTGGCTCTTAAGGAGCAATGGCTCTCATCACATGGGTCTCAGACCAGCACCCTTGGCATTAACTTATGGGACAGAAAAGCCAGAGTTCACGGGACCAGAAACTTTGGGATGGCCCCGAAACGTCCTCACAGCTTTCCAGCGGATGCCTATGAATGCGAAAGTTGGAGAACCAACTCACATCTTGGGGAGATCTTGTCGAATGTTAGGGCCCCGGAGCCGGGAAGAAACGGAATAAAACTCTGCCATGGGGCTCTGTAAGGAACTAGACTGACTTGGGGAAAGGTGAGTGAGGATACTGAGGATTGCTTTAGGTCCAGGAAGGAAGAAATGGTTTTAATAACTGAGACTAGGGAGGCCCTACTAAAGGACCAAGATCAAGCCTCCAGGGCCAGGGGGGCACTTCACTCTGCACCCCCAGGACAGGTGGGCACTTGCTCTAGGACCTGGCGGCGTGGGGTGGGGTGCGGTGGGGTGGGATGTGGTGGGTGGGAGTTGTCTCTGGAAGCTCTAGGAGGGAAGAGTTTCAGGTAGCCTCTGTCGGGGCTGACTCAGAGCTTAATGGGACACTCTAGGAGGCTTTAATGAGTGTTTGTTTATGATGATTGTGTTTTAATTATGCCTGCGTCTCCCCACCCTTTCCACTGAGCGCTGGGATCTGAGGGTGGCTGTGTCCCACGTAGCCCTTAATGAGTGTGGTGATGAGAAGCCCAGGGTCAGAGGGCACCCTTCTCCTGCCCCTCCGCCGCCTTCTCCCCCCGGGACCACAGGGGCTGCGTCAGACTGGATTCCACCCTCACACTCCGCATTCTTCTCTGCTTGATCTTATGTCTTGTAATTATGCCTCTAATGAGTATAACTGTCCTATTAAGTCATTTACTTAAGAACTACTCTTCATTAAAGGTGACTCATATTGTGCTCTTGGCTCCTCTGGCCCCAGGCCCCCCATCTCTGGTACCTTCCTTGGCCGCATTCAGGGGAGCTGGATGGCTACGTAGGAAGGGCTGGCTCAGCAGGGCTCACGGCGTTTGGGGAAGTTCCTCCTGATTCCTCCTTCCAGCAAATTCGGGTCGCCTCAGGGGTGTCAGGCCCAGCACAGCGAGGGACATGATACAGGACTGTTATTGGCTATGGGGACCAGTCACTGAGGGGACTGCTGGAGCCAGCCTCATCGCTAGAGATCCCAGACCCGCAGGGTGTGGGCCACCCAGGGTGAGGGCAGAAGTGGCCCTGGGCCCCGTAGTCACTACCTTCCTGGGCAGAGGCCCTGAGCACATACTGCCTTTAGGTGCAAACCCATCTCTCTTCACAGAGGCGTTCCCACGGTGGAGGGAGGAACAGGAGCCCTTCGGTGGGTGCACTGGGGGCAGCGAATCCGAGCTCCATCTCTGCCCCTGAGCGGACGGACACCTGTAAGGAGCCACTTGGTTCTGGGAACATGGAGGGCTCTGACGCAAAAACACTGGGGTTGAAAGCGGAACAACGCTCAGGACCCTGGCGTGGGTGGGGCCTGGGTCCCACATAGTTCTTAAACGTTTACTGAGCATCTGGGCTGTGTCAAGCTCTCTGCTGGGCATTGGGCTGCATTCTCTGCCCTCCTGTGATTGAGAATGTACCTAATGAAAAGGCCTCTCAATGTGGTGGGATAGACGCCACCACAGAGGTACAACCGGGAGACAGTTGTGGATGAAAGGACAGAGTGGGGGTTCGACCCTGGGGGTTTTGGTACGAACGCTTGGTGTTCAAGAGGCCAGCGGGATTCCTCTGTAATCCTGTCAGGGAGCCAGGAGGGAGGAGTGCGGGAGAACTACCCCCCCACCCCTTGGAGGGGCCCCTGGGGCACTGAGCATGTAACCCTTCCCTCCGCTTCCCTGGAATCTGCTCCCCCTGCCAGATAGGACACCTGTCCCCACACACGTCCCCTGCTTCCTGACACCAGGAAAGAAACACAGGCCTTCTCAGTGCTGAGACCAGGTGGCCGGGGTGTGAGGTGACACGCACAGCCTGGGTGGAGCATGCAGTTGGCCCGATCCGCAGCCCCCCGGTCCCCAGGGCCTGGGCCCAGCGCACAGCAGCTGAAACACAACTGGCTGGACTCCCTCTCCTTCTTTTGTGCCTTCCCTGCGGTCCCGGCCTGCCAGCCAAGCTCCCTGCCTTGGACTCACTTTCTCCCTTTCACCCAGTCCAACCTGCTTTCAGGAAAAGAGCTGAAGCTCATTTACATCCAGGCTGAGGCCCGGGACTGGTGTGGGGACCAAGGTCCAGCACACAGCCACACCTGGAGCCGGTTTTAGCATCTCCGGGAGCTTTCACACACCTGCCTCCCAGGTCTGCACAGCTCCCTAGGGAGGAAGGGAGGCGAGGCCTCCTCCTGCTCCATTTGAACAGCAGGAGGCAGGCACACAGGGCTGGTCAACCCTAGGCGCGGCCTCGCTGTGAGCAGAGAAGTGGCCAGGAGGACAGTCCTCCATCACCCCTGATGGTGACATACTATGAGGCGTCTTTTGGAGGGTGAGGAGGGAGAGTCGGTTCAGGGGTCAGTTCCAGGAGCCGGAGGCTGAGGGAACAGGAAGCGGGGAGCAGCCTGAGGGCAGGCGAGGCTTTCTCTCACGTCTCTGACTCCACCGACTCCACCGCTCTCAGCGCTACTTGGCACGGGGCAGCTGTTAGTTGAGGAACCGGATGGACGGGTGGATCTCTCTGCACAGGCTCCTCCAAATCTCCTCAACAGGTGCCAGAAGCATTGGGAGGCCCAGAGCTTGGGGCTCTGTCCTTCCCTTTGCACCAGATGGGGCTGGGAACAGAGTCCTCACTGGGAGACGGACATGAGCAGATGGGCAATCAGGGAGGCCTAGCTCAGCCAGTTTCTCTCAAGCTCCAGAGCTATAAAGTGAATACCCCGGGGGTGGGTCAGGCTCCCCCGGCTCCTGACAGGCCTCCAGTAATAATATCCCCTTTAGCTCAGCAAGTCCCACGGAAAAATACCTGCCCTCTCTCCTATCCTTAAAGGGGAAAGAGCCCACTGTCTAAGGCTACCTGAAGCAGCATCTCAATCTCAGTCTCCCCTGCTGAGCGGAGGGGAGGGTGTGCTGAGAAAGCAAGGGGATCTCCTCCTCCTGGGGTTTGGGGAAGGGAGAGATGGGGCCTGAGGTCTCCGGATGATGGCTGGCAGGTTCCTTGCTCAGTGCTGGGCAGTCGATGGAACTTGTTGAACAGAATGGAGCAGCAGGGATAATAATAATAATAATAATAATAATAATAATAATAATAATGGCTATTTTTCCAGCACTTACTGCATGTCAGGCCCTTTGTCTATTTTATCCCATTTGATCCCTATACCAACCTTGCAGGGGAGGCACTATCAGGCCCACCTATTAGAAAACTGAGTCTCAGGTTAAGTAACCTGCCCAAGGTCACCTGCCTCCTGGGCATCAGCAACAGACTTAGCTCAGGAGTGAGGTGGAGTCAGAGGCATCACTAGAGGGCAGGCCCCTCTCCTGGGGCTGCCCCGAGGGCTGGCTCTCAGGTCACCTTGCTTCCCCCTGGACATGGGGCACCTTCCTTCCATGGGCCTTCCCTGTGGTCCCTCAGGCAGGTGCTGAGGCTGTTGACAGCACAATTCCATCCCCCACCACCGCATGCCCCTTAGCTTTTTCCCTCTTCTCTGTTTGCTAACCACAATTCAGCTGGTGGATCCTGAGCCAGATGACAGAGGGGTGGGACCAGAGGGGAAGAGGGAGGGAGGTGAGGGAGGGTGGAAGACGGCTGCTGGATGGTTTTCAGCTGCCAGGACCAGCACACTAAGGGAAGGGCTCTCAGCAGGTTGCACGTTTCCGTCCAGAGCCCCCCAGGAATGCCAGGGCAACTCAGTGAGGGCAGTGAAAGTGCCAGGGGTGTTCTGTCCCGGTCTTGCCAGTTGTTAGCTGTGTGGCCTGGGTGAGCCAGGTAACTTCCTCAAGCCTCCATCTCATCTTGCAAGTGCAAACAGCAATGCCAGTCTCCCCCATCTCATCTGCTCATCAGGGAGGACCCCGGGGCTCACATCTTCAGCCTCGGTTTTGTCTACGAATCAGCTTCCCAGTAATTAAGGTGAAGAACTCACTATTGTGTGTCCCCAGTGTTAGATCCAGTTCTTTAAAGATCAATAGTCATCTGTGAGATCCCCAGAAGTCCTCATAAACACAGCCCAGCCCTCTCCTGTCCCCTGAGCTGTGACAAACACATCACCAAGGTCATCAAGGAAAAGGAGACACAACCCCCACCCCCACCACCTCTTAGAAAGCCGGCGGAAGGTTCTGGAGCCTGTGACTGCAGCTAAAGCAACAGGCAACCTGCTGGTCAGAAGATGACCCTGGGTGTCTCCCGGGAACTCCTGACTCTCTGGAGACCTGAGGGGGGACTGGAGTTCAGAGAGAAAATCTATTTTTAATGACTTGGGGAGAAGAGTGGAGTGGCCGAGCAATTCAGAGTAATTAAAGCCATCTATCACTCAGAGAAGTGGAATCTGAAGTTGTTAAACTTTTCAATGACATTTTCTCCCTCCTCATTCATAAAACCCAGCAAGGGGTCATGCAGGAGTCAAAGGGGAGAAGGCCACGGGGAAAGACATGTCTGGCCCCAAAGGGTGGAATTTTATCTGTGTGGTAAGTGCTAGAGGAGTGGCTGCTCCTGATCCTTTTTTTTTTATTATTATTATTCTTTTTTAATTTTTAAAAAATTTTTTAGGTAAAGGCCAAATTTTATTCTGGTTGAGAAGGTGGACTTTGAAAGAATCAGTCCTCATTTTCAAATCCAACTCCTATGTGTAACAGCTGTACATTCAATTCTCAGACCTCCTGGAGTTTCATTTTTTGTGGTGACAATAATGACATCAACTTCACAAGGTTGTTTTGAGGCTTAAGTGACAACTGTGCACCAAGAGCCTTGCACACAGTTGGTGCTCAATAGTGGTCGCTGTCATGTTCAGTCTCTATAGGCGTCCCCCAAGGAAGGTGGCAGTGTGTGTACAAGGAAGCGGGGAGGGCTCCTGCCGAGGCTCTGCACCCTCGGGTCGGGTGACCTTGAGCCGGTCACCGAGGCTCTTGGGACTGAGACTGCCGGTGTACCTTGTGGGGAGAATTATATCTGCCCTTTGCATGGAGAGCAGCACAGCCCCTCACACTATTGTCCTTATGGATGGCATGATCCCTTCTGAAGGCTTGAAGTGCATGGACACTCAGGCTCCCTGGCAAGACGTCCACCTAAGCTTTGTCTCCTAGGGAAGAAGGGGAAACTTGGATAAGGAAAACATACAAAGGGAGGAGAGGAAACCCAAGGGGCAAAGCAGATGTCCCCAATACCGTACTGTGTTTTCTCAGACGGGACTCCTGGGCCAGAAGTGAGGAGTAGGGCCCTTTCTGGTCCTGGGTTTCGGAAGGATCGACGAAGAAAGCAGAGATGCTAATACTATGTTGTCTCCATGGCAACAGTGGATTTATTCAGTTAGGAAAAGCAGGTGGGGTAGGAAATGAGAGATGAGAAGGATTTGGGAAATAGGGCTTAAGAAATAACTAAAATAGATCTCTCATCTGGAAACCAGATGCCCGGGATTAACCAGGTCTCACAAAGCTCCATGTAGAGTTGACATCGGTTCATCTGCCGCTGGAGGGAAAAGTGGCGACGGCAACGGGCCAGAGTAACCCCCACCCCTCACCCATCCTCATTCATTCACCTCACATTTCTGTCTAGTCAGGTAGTTCTAGTGAGGACCCTGGATGCAGAGACCACGTCTACCCTTAGCACACACAGCTTGATGTCATGTAAGAGTTGGGCATCTGGCTAATCGTCCTGGCCTTTGGGCCACGCTCTGTCAACTAACTGCTGGTTCCTCGGCCTTCCAGTCACCAGGAGAGCAAGACGAGAGGGTTTGGAGCTCCAGTGGGTCCCACATTCTCTGTGAAGTATCTATGGTTCATGGGCTTAGCAAGGTAGGACCTGGGTGTGAATAAAGGTCCCAGAGGACGCTGGTCAGAGATCTAGGGTGAGCACACCTTTGCTGCGGTATGGGTAGTGGGCAGGGGCTAACGTTAGTATTGTGTGAGATGAGGACTCAGGAATCCTTCTGTAAGAGGGACAGTGGGGCCTGAGGACTCGCTGCTTCTGAAGGAGATCATAACCTTCCCTTCGGCAGAGCTCCTGGCATTGCCTGGTGCCTGCCTCCTGGTGCCCAGCGTCACCTCCGGTTCCGATGTTGGCACTCATGATTACTGATACGATCTCAGGGATTCTTTGTATGTTACTTTTCTATCCTAAATGCCCTCCCTGAAATCTGCTTCTGAGGTTTGCAAGGAGCCTCAAGTTGACGTTCCCAGATCACCTTGATCTCGGGAGAGCAACCCTACCAAATGACGTATAAGATGGAATCAGGTTTTGTCAAGTCCAACTACCCAGGCCCTTCTTTAGTGCGCCCCAGGCAACAACTGTGTGCATAAAAAGCACAGCTGGCTTGGCCCTATCCATGGACGCTGGATCTGAAACAGTCCCTATACCTCTCTGCCTAAGCTGTCTGCCCTGGAAGTCTAAGTGACAAGAAATGATTGGAATCTCATGCTGTAATCCAGAATCCTGGTTTCCAGTGGACCCCATGGAGCACATCTCTTCAACGATCTCACAACTTTCCTTTCTAGCCGTCTAAGACGTGGCCATCTCGTCCTCCCTGCCATACTGGATCTGAACATATTCTGTCTTATTTTCTTAGTATGCCAAGTGGCCAGCACCTGTGGGAAGGACAGAGCCTTTTCTTGTCACTCACAGCTTCCTGGGACAAATTGGTAGATAAGTGGATGAGTGTGTGTATGTCTCTGTGTATGTGACAGAGAGAGAGAGACAGACAGAGAGAGGAAGGGAGGTAGGGAGGGAGGGAGGGAGAGAGAGAGATATGGAGGATAAGAGTACATGTTAAATGTCCAAGGCAAAAGAAAGCGCCTGCAGATATATTTAAATTTCCTTCCTGAATAGAGCAAGTGTATTCA
Source organism: Murina feae (assembly GCA_004026665.1). Classification (NCBI taxonomy): domain Eukaryota; kingdom Metazoa; phylum Chordata; class Mammalia; order Chiroptera; family Vespertilionidae; genus Murina; species Murina feae. The sequence continues at coordinate 35,767 of PVJC01001090.1, read as the reverse complement.
TTCATGCCATTCATTCATTCATTTATTCATGCAACCCTGGCAAGGTGGAAATGTGGAAGGCAGGAACCATGCTTTGCTGAATCCTGTGACACTGTGCTGCTTTGGGGAAAAAGACCATCCCGCTGAGGCAGCAATGACGACAGGGACACAGTGCTCCATACTTTGGACCTACTCGATAGGGGTGGATTGACATGGCCTCATGAATCTACATTTAGGTAGACTTCATTTATAACTGAGTTGACCTGCATATGGCTAAAATACACTTCATTCTTATAATTTGTTCATGTGTTTCTTTATCCATCATATATTCATTCATTAGTTCACTTAGGAATGCAACCTTCATGCATCGATTCCCTTATTCAACAGACCCGGTATCAAGTCTTGCACTGTGGTGGCACAAAGATGAGTTAGCCATGTTCTTACCATCCCTCCAAAAAGCAGACCCTCTGGTTGGAAAGCTAGAAAGGGAAAGCTATCACAGAAGTTTTAAGCTGGGAGTGATCATGTCTGGTTGAAGGAACCAGGAAGGTGTCCTCATTGGTGGCAGCCTTGAAAGCGTGGTGATACTTTCATAGACAGGAATGGAGGAAGGGCATTCTAGGAGGAGAGAAGGGCATCAGCAAAGAACACCCATGAGACACACAGGGACAATCCCAGTCATGGACCTGTATCAGGGCAAGGCTGCTGGTGAGGAAAATGACCTGAGGGAAGATCGTGGAAGGCCAGGGTCATGGACACAGAACAGGAAGAAGGGAAAGGAGAAGTTTTGCATTTCTTTTATGATGTGTCCCATGTCTGTCCCTGCCATTGTATTCCTTCAGCCTCCCTCTGCCTGCGCAGCTGCAGGCCCGCGCCTCACCAGGTGTGTTCTGCACATCTTCATTTTCCTTCCCAAAGGTGTAATGGGTGAGGGCAGGGGTCCTAGTGTCAGGCTGCCCGGGGCCACATCCCAGCCCCTTGCTCATTAGCTGTGTGGCTGTGGGCCCATTACTCGGCTCTCAGCCTCAGTTGTTGATTTGTGATAGGGTGATAACAATGGCACATACTTAAAGAAGGCCTACTATTTACAGATGAGGAAGAAGCAGAGACACAGAGGGTCTTAGTGAATTCATTTAAAGTCGCATAGCCAGTAAGTTGTCGAGTTGGGATTCGAACCCAGGCAGGCTGCCTGCAGAAATCCATGCTCTGAACGCCTACACCAAATTACTTCTTAGCATGAGGATGGTCCAGGTTAGAAAACCTTTAACCCATGGTCTGACGTGTAGTTGTTCCCTGTTATTAATAGAGTAAACATGTATGAAGCACCTGCTATATATTCTGCACAGCGAGGAAGTTCAAAAGATGACCAGACACGGCTCTGATCCTGAAGTATTTAGAATGTTGCCAGGAAGACAGACGAACCTCCAAACTGTAATGAAATATTAGCACTACGACTGAGATGTGGGACAGCTAGCGAGCTCTGAGAGCAAAGAAGGGCAAATCAGGGAAGGCTTCCAAGAGGCAGTGTGTTGTAATGACAGCTTCAGTTAAAACAGTAACAATACAAAAACATACACACCAAAACAACAAGAAAAACTGCCTCCTGAATGAAGTTTAGAGTCCAAATACCGCAGCCTCGTGTTTCAGCATTTCCACCTCTGCTCCCCATTCCCACCCAGGCTGACATTTCCACTCTAGGCTCCGTCTGCCAGCGTCAGCCCCCACCCCTGGCCAGCCGGTCGGCCTCCTCTCAGACTGCACAGTCCTGCCTCCTTCACTTGCTCTCATATTCCTGCTCCTCGGAATGTCTTCCCTCCTTCCCTGCTCATGGGCAAGTCCCGAGGGCCCTGCCCTCTCTCCTCGGCCTCTCCTAACCAGCTGCTGGGACCTCCCTCTGAATCTAGAATCAGACTCTGTCCAGGCGGCAGGACTCGAGTGAACTTTTAAACTCTCCTTAGCTCTCCCTCCTAGGACTGGCTCTTTATTTCTTCAGATGAGCTACCCCTGTGTGTTCCAACCTCAAGTTTCTTACACAAAATAGGTCTATAAACACCCACCGAGAAGCTAATCACACGTGCCCAGTGATCCAGGTTTTATTTTAAGCTCCTTAAGTCAATGTACTGAGCTACGGGAAGGCTGTCTAGGTGTGGCTGAGGCCCCTGGCATTCTGCTGGGATCCATTAGGTGACGTGAAGGCTTTTATTTTTTAATGGACTCACTGTTTATACCGCAGCAGAGGCGCACGGTGTCAGGGAAAGGACACGGCTGTGGAGGCAGAAGAACCTGGCTCGGCATCTGCCCTTGGAGGCCACTTCAGCTCTCTGAGTCTCCGTTTCCACATCTGGGAATACTATTGCATGTCCAAGCTGAAGCAGCCTCCCGGGCACCGAGATGCAACGCATGCTGCGTGCAGAAGCAAGTGGGCAGCCTGACCCTCGACTTTCAGAGTTGACCCTCCAGACCCAGGCTCACCCTCTTTCTGTTCCTCATCCCGGTCCCCTGACCCAGCTCACGGAAATAGAACGGTCCAGGAATAAAAAAAGAGGATTGTGTGAGATGCTTGGAGGAAGGCCCTGGGATGCTGTCGCCTAGCCACCCTTCAGGAGGGCCACCCGGCAAGCCTGGGGGGCATGCCCTGGACTGGAGGGGACAGAGGGGAAGGGAGAATCCAGGAAGCAGGACATCCAGAGGGCATGGGGGTGAGCTCTAGGAGGCAGAGTGAAGGCAGGACGTGGGGAAGTCACTGAGCTCCCCGCCCATGTGACATGGCAGGCGAGGACCTGAAAGTGCTTCAGGAGGGAGAGCTGGCCTGTCCACGCGGCCCTGGAGGTGGGGCTGGGGCCCTGCTGGAAGCATCTATCTGGAGGGACAATCAGGGCTGAGGGGCAGGTGGCGGGACAGCAGAAGGCATTGCCCACCCAATGGGAGCTGCAGGCGAGGCTGTCCCAGGGCCAGGAGGCACCCAGCCCCAAAAACCAGCGTCATCAAGCCAGCCCGGGAGCAAGGCCCTCTGTGTGACAATCCCAGTTCAGGCCAAAGGGGACAGTAAGGACAGATCCAGGCGGGGAAGAGAAGGGCGAAAAGGAGGGAAAACAGGCCTCCAGCCCACATGGCTGCAAGTGGGGAGTGCAGCCGCCCCAGGAGGGCTGCAGGGGAGGTCCGAGCTTCAGTCAAGTCCAGAGTTTCACTTCGGGAAGGGAATGGGACTGGATGATTCTGAACTGAGACTCGAAGGACCCCGTATCATCCAGCGGTGAGTGACTGAGCTACGCAGGCTGCTCGAGACCCGGGGGAAGGGTGGCGTCAGAGACAGCACAAAGCAGCGTTTTGATTCTATCTCCCAGAACAGTGCTTGGTCCTGAGAATGGCACAGACGCCATTCCTGACACAGTCGTGAGGGTCACAGGCAGTGAGGGCATGGCACTGCACGGTTCAAGATCAGGCTTACTGGAAAAATCCGGGGGAATTATGGGTGTCATTTCTGGGGACAGGATAGGAACTGATGGATAACATGAATTTTAAAAATATCAAACTGGGGTTGTCCACTCTCAGATGGCTCAGTGGACTATTCTTCCTGAAATCCTGGGGTCCCTCTCGGGAGTAAAGGGGGGTGAGGTCTCTTTTCAACCCAAGTAGCTCATGGCTCAAACGAAGTTGGGAAGTGCCACACTGGAGACCCGTTGCCTCCGTCTTCCAAGACAAAAAAGCACAGTCCTGGGCCATGCCACCCGAAGCTGGCCTAATGAGGACAGGGTGCTGGAAGGAGCTGCCTCTTGGTCAGGAGCCCAGTGGTGCTTCTGCCTGCCCGGCCCAGCGCCCGGCCCAGCCTGAGCGCTCAGTGGTGGGTTAGGGCTTTGCAGCCTCCTCCTGCCTCGGGGCTGGTGGCAGGGACTGTTCAAACCTTCACCTGCCTCCCTGCTTTCTATTCGCGGCCTCCTTAATGATGGCCTCAAATGTACCCGATGACACAATGCCTCTGAAGATAGAAAGGGATGGAGGGGTACGTGGGGAGCTGGAAGAGAGACAAAGATGTTTTCTTTTTTTTTTTTTAACCAGGCGCTTAGGAAATTAATTAGGACAAATAATCTCCGAGTTGTCTGAGTCTCTATTCTAGTTGGTGCATGCTGGGTCTGGTGGGGAAAAAAAGGGGGGAATTTTAAATAATTTTGGAGTTATAACTGATGTAATTAGATGCTCAGTGAACACTTAGCATCGAGCTGTGCTTATTAAAATTACTGTTTTAATCAGAACATTGCCGGCGAATCATTAATAATACAATGGCTCGATTCCCTGGAACTCTAATTAGACCTGGACTTTTAACCACCTGAGTGTAATCTGGATCCGCACCACGGGTGATGCATTATCATCCGAGGGCCCGCGGGGCGGGAGCATGTATACTGCTATTTGGTGACTGCCTAAATGGCTCATTGTGGAGTGTGAGAGCGTGCTCAGGGCACAGAGCATGCTGACAGGGGGATCGAAGTGGAGGGAGTCAGCCCGGGGCCAGGCTGGGGGGCGGGTCCTCAGGAACAAAAGGCAGAGAGATTTCTCCCGCTGCTGCAGGCTGGACCTGCCTCATGCATTGTTCTGCAGGGGAACAACCAAGCCCCGATGTCACAGAGCCAGCCAAGGGCCTTCCCTCCATGCACACCTGCCTCTCATCCAACCCAACACCTGTCCAGGGGTGTTAGTGTTAGCCCCTGCCCAGCCACTGCTCATCAGAAACCCAATCCATCAGTCGCTATGTGATGACGAATGGATAACCTGGTGAAGCGCAGGGGCCACATAATTTCCCCGCCCAGCTTTTTGTGTCACCCTAGAGAGAGACGCTGGGAAGGGCTGACTTTTCCAGAGCTTTTTTATATTTTTTAAAATATATTTTTATTGATCTCAGAGAGGTAGGAAGAGGGAGAGAGAGATAGAAACATCAAGGATGAGAGAGAATCATTGATCGGCTGCCTCCTGCACGCCCCCAACTGGGGACTGAGTTCGCAACCCAGGCATTTGTCCTTGACAGGAATCAAACCCAGGACCCTTCAGTCCACAGGCCGACATTCTATCCACTGGGTCAAACCAGCTAAGGCTCCAGAACTTTTGAATCCTTAGGGACATTTTGCAGGTAACTAGGTCCAGAACTGGAGGGAGGCTGAGTGGGTGTGTGTCCCCTGAGATGCATGGTTGAGCTGGTGTTGGGGAGGGGCAGGGCTCTGAGCACAGAATCGTGGTTTTTCCGCCCTTTCAGCTGGTGCCTCATTCTCAGCAACACTGATCTGGCCCCCGAGGGGCAGGGCAGAGTCCCCGGACAGTGGAACAGGGGCAGCCGAAGCAAAGGAACCGGACACACGCTCTCTGTCCTCTTAGCACCAGTCAGCTCATCAGAGGGACATGACAGAGGTGAAACCGTTTTGGAACACTTAGAAGGCAGCTACTGGGAAGTGAAAATGAAGCTGGGGCCCGATGAGGAGATATGGGGCTACTGATCACAGGGTGATGGGCTTCCTCAGAGGGTGAAGGACCCTGAGGGACAGTCACAGGAGTCACACCCTCGGTCTCTCATTAAGCATCCTTCTGGCTGCTACCGAGGGCCTTCAGACAACAAGCTGGAGCCCTCCGGGGCTCCTTTTCTGGGCCACCTCCCGCAAATACTTTTGTGCAATCGGCAAAGGGCGCCCCTCTAGGTAAGGGTTGGTTAAGATGAGTGAGGACTTGGTTTCAGCCCCACTTACCCGGAGCCGTCGCATGTGGCGGCCCTGATGCCCACGGTTCCCAGGAAACAGAGTTGGAACATGTCGTGCGGGTCCACCAGCCTTCTAGCTGACCCACAGACAGAAGAGTTTAAGGGCTAAAGACTGTGACGCTTACAAACCTCTGGGGACTGAGAAGGTGAGAGTCAGGGTGGGTGAGGTGCAGGGAAGACTCTAAGAGGGAGGAGGGAGCTGAGGAGGGGCAGGGGGAAGTGTCCGGGCAGGAAAACGTCCTAAGGCAAAGCAGGGAGAACGGGCTTTGGGGTGTGCTCTGGGGACAACAAAGGACACAATAAAGGATGTCCCCACTTAGATTTCTTGTCTTCCTCATCAGAAGACATTGTAACCAAGAATATAAAAAGTGAAGGGACTCTAGTCCTCCCACAAGGAAGACTAGGCCAATGGAAAACATCTAATCTAATAAAAGAGTAATATGCAAATTGACCCTCACTCTGTTACACCCACAAGCCACACCCACCAACCAATCAGGAGCAGATTTGCAAATTAACTCAATTAAGATGGTGGCGGCCATGGAGCTGGAGTCGCCCCGGGCAATGGAGGAAGCCAGGGCCCTGTGGGTCCTAAGCTCTACTCAAGGCTACAAAGTTTCAATTATAGAAGATAAAACCCAGATACCTGCTGGGCTGGGACCTTGGATTGCCAGGGACAACCCAGGCTTCGAGCCGGGGGTGGGGGGTGGGGGGGGGGAGTAGGGGAATCAAGGCAACAAAGTTTCAATTATAGAAGTTAAATAGAAGTTAAATAAATCCCAGATATCTGCTTCCAGCCAGGCACCCCAGTAGGGACCTGAACCCTGAAGGTGCTGTGGGCAGTCTGAAACGGCCCTCTGCCCCTCACCCAGGCTGGCTAGGCACCCCAGTAGGAACCCAAACTCTGAAGAGGCTGTGGGCAGCCTGAAACGGCCATCAGCCCCTCACCCAGGCTGGCCAGGTATGCCAGCAGGTGGACATCTTCCGAGGGGTCCTAAACTGCAAAAGGGCACAGGCCAGACTGAGGGACTCCCCCCCTCCCCCGCCCTGTATATAAACTTTTGTGCATCGGGCCTCTAGTTTTCTATAAACTGGTATCTCTGGATGGAGGTGAGTTCCGTCACTGGGAACACTAAGCAGAGGCTCCATGTCTGTACATGAGGGATGAAGCCGACTTAGGGGCGAGCCTGGCAGGTGCAGTGGGAACCAGTCCCTTTGCTTTGGAAGGCAGCTATGCTCACCACTCTACCACCAACACCCTGAGTCCCTTTGCTTTGGAAACAAGTGATTAGGCCTCAACTCAAGAATCCTTGTGACTCCAAACAACGAATGGATGAATGACAGCCCCCTGACACACACACTCACCATCACTCCACAGACACCTGCTCTTGTACAAACACACTCATGAACACAAACACACATTCATACCCTACACTCACATGTCACACCAACATCCTGACACCACATACATTTCACACATGCCTCTCACGCTCACACTGATATCCCACACACATATTCATGTCACACACACTCATGACACACAGATCTTTGCCCCCCTCCCAGCCGAGCCTGGACGCCATCGGGAGCTGTCTTCCTGTGGCTGGTAGGGAAGAAGGATTAGGGCTGCCCAAGATTAAGTGGAGGAGTGAAAAATGACAAACAGACTTCTAAACAGGATTAGAGTCTTAATGAAAGCCATAATGAATAGAAGAACCACACAGATATCACCCATAAATGGCCATAAATATCAGGCCAACCGATGAGATGTTAGATACTGCAGTTCTGAACCCCATCAAATGACTTCTATTATAACTTATCAATAAATAACCAAGCTCAGCCTCGTACTTAAGGCCTTATTGTGCTTGGAAGAGTCTCTGAGGCCAGGCAGACTGGGATTGGATTCTGCTTGTGCCCCGATCCACCTGAGCAAGTCACGCTGCTAGTTTGAGTCGCCGTTTCTTCATCTATAAAATGTGGATAATTATTCCCTAACCAGTGTTGCTGTGGAGAGTGAATTAAGTCCTGCACTGCTCTAATAATAATCTGTAATGCTAATAATTTACTAACATAGTTAGGATTAATTTTCACTCTCTTGTTCCCTCTCCTTTCAGCTTCCTGAGGTCAAGGAAGGCCCACTGACTGATGGGACCATTACGGAGAGGAGGGAAAAGGAAAAGAGAGGTAGAGGAAATAGGTGAGAGCAGGAGACTAAGGCTAAGACTAAGACTAAGAGAAGGGCAGAAGAAGGGAAACGCGGAGACAATGAGGACGGCAGATTCCTTGGCTGCTACACAGGGGCATCATCTGCGGTGGGCGCCCACGCTTTCCTGGGTGGTGGTTCCTGGGGGAAGGGGAGGTCATGGAATAGCCACAGGAGGTTATGGCCCAGCCTTCCTAAGACTTCTAAAATAATAGCTTTATGGAGATATAATTCACATATAAAATCCCCCCCCCCACTCCAAGTGTACAATTCAATGGTTTTTGGTATATTCACAAATGGTGTGATCATTACCACAATCAATTTTAGAACACCTCTATCACCCCCTAAAAAGGAACCTCATACCCATTAGCAGTCCTTTCCCCCGCCCCTTTTACCACCACCACTCCCCACCCCCCGCCACACACCTCTCCAGCCCTAGACAGCCACCCATCAAGTATGGACTTGCCTCTTCTGGACATTTCATGCAAACGGGATCATCCAACATGTGGTCTTCCATGGCCTGCTTCTTCCACTTAGTATTATGCTTTCTATGTTCGCCATGTTGTAGCATATATATTAGTAACTTCCCAAGTTTCTTAATTCCAAGCCAAGACAGTGAAGGCCCAGCGCTTATTATACCCACACACCAGCACGTGTCATAAATAATGGAAACCATCCAAGTGTTCCCCCTAAGAAGTCTAACCGAGCCGGGCTAGTCACTAAGTGATCGGCGACAGGGTCAGGCCTCAGAGTCTTCCTGTTTACCCCTGGGAAACCGAAGCGCAGCGAAAGGATGTGTTCGGCGAGTGTGTGCTCTCTGCACCCTCCATATGCCTCTTCTGAAGAAAGAAAACAAAACAGGCTCCCAGCATAAGAGTCTCTCATCTGCGGATTTATGATTGAGATTTCATGTTAAAAGACAAATGGGAGTCTCTTAGTATTCTGTCCATATGTCTCTCTCTTACCTCTGAAAAGTGGCAATTCCCAAATCTGTTTTTACAACGGAAAAGAATGACTCTCCTCTAATGGTTGTCTGTCGTTGTTTATGTTTAAAGTAATTTTAAATGTTGCAAGACTGTAGCATGAGGAAGCAAGAAAGAACAACCCCTCCACCCCCCAAAGGCAGTTCCTGAAGTAGGAGGGGCTTATCATCAGGACTGAAAAGGACTACGCTATTCATTGGACTCAGGAAATGTCAATCATCTTTGCTTTCTAACTGATGTGAGATGTGTCCCTTAGGGCAGCAATCCCAAGAGTTTCAGGAATAACAGGGTATATGTTCCAGCCAGCAGACCCCAGAGACAGAAAATAGTTAAAGATTAAACCGTGTGTGCAGCTTCACGCTCTGTATTGACAATCGCCGTCATTACCCCACGGCCACTAGATGTTAGTCTAAGGCCACGGGTAAAGAAATTGAACTTCCATGCAAAATAGAACCGGACAGACCACTAACACGTATGCTTCAGGCAAGCCCATCTAAAGAGGGTTCCGTGCAGTCTTCCTCTCCTGTAAATTCCAACATGGATTTAGCTTGACTTACAAGGAGAGGAACCTGTCCGCAGTCAGGCCAACACAGTACGACAAGCTACACTGTCCTCTGATGCCAGGTGAGGTGGCAGCGGTAGCAGCCATAGCTAGAGACCCAGGGAAGAACTCAGATGATGAGGAGTGACCGTGAAGGTCAGGGGTCACTGCTGGTCACTTCGTGTCTGAACTACTCAGTGACCAGCATCTCTGGTGATCTTGGTGAATACTGTGAGAGTCGTAGAATCAAGTTTATCTCTAAAGCTAAATTTGCTTGAAAATGGAACAGTAAGTAAAGATTTTCCTGGGTTAAAAAGTCGTCTTATACGCCGGAAAATACAGTATACCGAATGATGTGTTGTATAGGGCCTTCTTTCCTCAAATAAAACGATGCACTGCTGCCACTCTTTAAAAGATCGAGCATTGTTTATTAACAATGCCCAAAGAATCTCATTAAGTCTGGACACATGAGGACAGTACAAACTAATATCACACACGTGCAGTAGCCTGCATCCCAGTGGGGACTGCGCTGGGACCAGAGTAGCAGTGTGGCCTCCTGTGGCTGCTGCCAGAGCCTCCACGCTCCCCAGAGGGCTGCTCCCCAATGCTCAGTGTGTCCCTCCTTCCGTCCAGCATAGAGGAGACACTGGTCACAGCCATCCAGCCCTCGAGTTCCTTTCTGAATTGCAATTTACTCCTTAGTGCACCCTTGGCAAACAAACAGGTGGTCTCAGGTGAGGGAGATAGGATTCTGGCAAAAGTGAGGTGACTAGAATTTTCTCCATTAATCTGGCATGCTCCAATTTGCACTATGAGCATATATTTGCATGCTGAATTCTAGAGGCAGGAACGCTAAGAATGTTAGGTAAAATAAAATTAATTCTTGTAATCCTCTGTGATCATATCCAAACCCAATATTCTCAGCTTGGCACACAGAATAGCTCTGCCTGCCTGCTTTCCTATTAAAACTATTTTCTCAAATGCTAAATTCTGGCCATCCACTCAGCACTGGGAGGGGATGGGGACCTCTAGCCTGCACCTGGTCCCCAGGAGCTTTGAGCCTAATGGCAGAGACACCAAATAGTCACCAGATAGGTGGTTTTGACCATAAGTTGAAAAGGCTCAGAGAGTAAGATTCATTCTGATTGGGGTGCGTGTGGATGGTTTTGAGTTCTGTGGGGGGTGCAGAAGAAGCAAAGACACATGAAAGTGGCAGCAAGCTGATGACCTGTCTTTCCACAGGTTCAAAATATCTGTATGGCTCCTCAGCCTGCAATCTGTTCCCTGTCCTAGGGAGATTGTTAATGAGAGAAACAGCTCCCAGGGAGGGGATGGCTAATGGCCAGGCCCAGCAGGCCTCAGAGACGTGGGCAAAGCGCATGATCATGGGTAACTGCTGGGTGGGCCTGAGACCTTGAGTGTGGCCAGCCCACGGCAGAGAGCAGCATGCCAGCCTAGCCCGATCCGCCCCCCCCCCCCGAAACCTGCTGGCCTGGGGGAGCGACCTGGACACCAAGCAGTGGCTCGGCGCTTCCTGGCCCTCCCTGAGCTGGGGCTTCTCCTGTGGTTCTGGAGATGAACTGGGTCATGAAATGCGGGCTTCCTTTCCTTAGAGAAAGTGGACTCCCTGGGTATCAGCCTCCAGGGGCTAGTGAGCTAACCACTGCCCATCCCTGCCAGGATGCCTCCAGGACAACTCCAGATCTGTTAGAAAAAGCAGCTGTTTCAAATTTTTGCGGTGCGCCAGCCCTGGGCTCCGTATTCTACATGCGTCCCCTTGTTTAACCCCTGCAACAAGTAGTAAGTCCACCCCATTATCGACACTTTTTCTAAGGAAACTGAGAGCTCCATGAGATTCGATAATGTGATGAAGGTCAACGTAGTGAGAGGTGAAGCCAGGATTCCAGATGTGCTTGACACAGAGCCTGCCCTGCCCCCATGCCACAGGTCTCCCAACAGCTGGCAGGGACAGGAAGCGGGTGTGTGCAGAGGCTGCCCAGTCTGCCTGGGAGCCAGAGCTCCACTTTTCCTCTACCTGCTACTGCCCTGCCCCCCTCTGCCCCCACCCCACCTCTACCTCCAGAACACTCCTGGAAGGAAACTCAGAGAAGAGAGGCAGGCACACTGTGTCCTGGGCCCGGGGACAGGTGACCTTTCCCATTCAGCACCTTTATAAATCTTCCCTAATGAAGTGAAGGGGGGAAAAAAGAATTAATGAATACATGAAGGTTAAATCACTCCCTGCAGAAAATTGATGCTGACAGCGCGGGCCAAGAAAAGAACTTGGAAAATGGGGGTGTGGGCGGGGGTGAACTTGCACAGAAGGATTTCAAAATTCCTCCTCCCAAATTCGAGGGGGCTGTAAGGCCGGCCAGCTCTGAGGTGGGCAAAGAAGGTTATGGGAAGTCCAAGGCAGATGGCCTGAAGGCAATGGAGGAAACAGCCATGTTCTACCTTGGATCAGTTTTTCCAGAAGCCGATTTAAGTGTAACACACACACACACACACACACACCCATACACGGTTTACACAATTAACCCCTGCAGCCAATCAAGACATGGGTAGGTTGGGTCAGCCTGGTTCATTCCTGATCTCCTGGGACCTCTGTGATTTGTTTTCTTGTCAGCACCACTTGACAACCATCTCTACCTCCTTGTCTACCCCCAACGGCCACCTCCACACCCCCGGGCTGCATACCTCAGCCCAGTTGGCCCAGAGGGCCTGTACGTGACTGCGTGGCTGGGCTCAGGGAGAAAGACGAGAGAAAAGTGGCAGACCAACCAGCTAGGAGTTGACGCAAGAGAGGGAGAGCTTGAGGAGAAATGGATGAAAAAGAGGAGACACAAGGTAAAGCTCCAAGAACAAACTGGGATGAGGGGCTGGGGGAGACACACGCTCTTCTGGGAAATGTGGCAACTTCCTGAGGGATGGTGGGGGCAGGCCACTTGCTGGGCTAACTCTCAGTTCGTGCTCCGGCGACACAGGACGGAAGGAGAGGTCTGCAGAAGAGGATCAGCAGCAGAAGTTCTCCTGGGGGGAGCCCCAGGCAGGAAAGATCAATACTTCTGTTCCCTCCTTCTCTCTGTGGCCGCAGGTTTTTAAGAAAGTGATCATGAAGACAGGGGGGCTCAAGGGAGCGGGGCCATCCTGCGGTGAGACGTGGCCTGGGGGACAGAGAGCCAGCACTACGCTGCTGACGGGGTGGGGATGTGGGAGGTGAGCTGGAGGGGGAGGCAGAGAGACCCCGAGCCAAGAGCTGACTAGATCAACCAGTAAATAAAAGGTCACAATGATTTTTCAGGCACCTAGGGAGCAGCAGGCAGAGAGCTCTGCTGACGGCAGGAGCTGACAATTGGCAAATGAGCCTCTGCAGTTATCTGTTTCCCTTTCTTATTCTTGTCTCGTAAGACAGAGGCTAGAAATAGATGCAACTGGCAGGTGACTAAAAGATGAAAAATGAGCAACATGGTTGTGGGGGGCTCCGTGGCGGCGGGATGGGATGCTCATGAGTGAACCAGAGGGAAGGGACAGGGCTCAGCCAAAGCTGGTTGAGGGGTTTGGCTCTTTCTCTGTCCCAGGATTAGTTATCGAGTCTCCTCTGCAATCCTAGAAAGCAGGCATGATTGTTATCCCCACTTTACAGAAGTGAAAACTAAGGCTTACAAAGGATACGCCAGGTCCTGTCAAAGAGAGGCAGAGTCAAGAGTTGAATACAGGCCGAACTACTTCCAAAGATGAGCTCTCTGCACTACCCTACAATGCCTCTGTTTCATAGTGCTCTCTTCTTCCCCCGTCTGTCTGCCTAATCTTCAACAAGTGTTTACTGAGCACCTAGTAAGGGCCAAACTTTGTACTATTTCTGAGGGAGACAGAAGCAGCCCAAACAGGCAAGGCGTCTGCCACCAAACAAATGCTGTTGAAATGATTGAATGAATGACCAAATGAATGGGTGAGTGAAACGGTACAGTATCTCTTTTTTCCTCTTCCCATGAACCTGAGACGGGCAGAGGCTTCACACAGTCAGAGAGGTGGCTGCCCGGAGCGGAAATGGAATGGCCTGATCACAAAGGGCCATGGCAGTGGGCTCTGCCTACCTCTGGCATCTTTTGTCTTGGCTAAGCTGCTCAGATCTGGCTGAACCCAGACTGTGTGCTAAGCCACCGACTGCCAAGGACACAGTTGCTTCCCCCTCCACCTGGTGCAGATTTCAACCCCCAGCCTGTTTGCAGAGGTGGGGAGTGGGAATACCTGGGAGGGAGACTGAGAAAGGCTTCTCTGTGCTGAGTGGCAAAGGCTCAGGGAATTTAACTGTGTAGTATGCACACGGTGAAGTGGAGACCATGGTTGGGACGCTGGGTCCCTGAGCGGGCAGTTTACAGAAGGACCGTCAGGCCAGCTGGAAGGTACAGCCAAGTGGGGCCCTGAAAACAGAGCAAGCCCTGACACACAGGAGCGCTCACCCCATCTCACTCATCCCCACACACCCCTGCTCTCACAAGCACATGCGTACAAGCCAAGCGCTGTGCACAGCCACTGTTTGAAACACACTCAGGGCTAGAAAGAAAGTCCCAAGTGTCATGGCTGCAGGTTCATTCAAAACCACTTTGTGGATGGGGCAACTGAGGCTCCAGGAGGCCCTAAGTCAGGTGCACTGGCAGAACTCTGATGAACCGAAAGCAGAACCCTCATCGACCATCCCCTGTCCCGCTCCCATCGCCTTCTGCCATCGCTCCACCTCCTCCACCAACTCCCTGGCGGCTCAAAGTGGGATTTTAAGTTTCATCCCTAGGACCAGCCTCAGAGAGAAACCTCCTCTAACAGGCAGCGATGTGAGATGCTGGCCAGCACTCTGAGGAGCGAGGAAGGCCCCCCCAGGATGCCTGGAAACCAGCACAGCCCGGCTGAGGAGCTCACAGGCCTTTCTCTAGAGACAGTGACGGATGGTCAGTTTCCCCCTCCCAAGCCTGGGCCCTCTGTGTGAGAAACCAGTTGGCTTCTCCTTTCCCCTCCCTCCTGGGCACCCAGGACCCCCGCCCACTTAGAAAGGAGCCTCATCCACTTGCCTAATGCCCAGGCTCCCGGGGTCCCTCTCTGGGGGAGACCACGTGGTACTCGGAACTTCCCAGCACGCTTCTTCCCGAAGGGTTGCTGACTTCTCTTTGTCCCCTCCCCCTGCCCCAATGCCTAGTGTGTCCTCTCTTGGCACCTCTGAAGCTGTGTCCTCACATCGCAGCGACTGTCCCAGTCATCAGCGGATGGAAATAACTTGTCATGATGGCTCCTCTGATGCTGCCATCTTTTGTGTGGATCAAAACAACACCACGGATCAGACTCTCGGTGTCTGATTGAAGCCTAATTGGAAATCCAAAGTGGCACTAACTGCTCTGGTCTAAATAAAACCCATTCAATGACAGCACAACCCAGGGAGCACGAAGGAAGCTCTGGAGCTGAGGAACAGGCTGCAGAGTCCTGGGGTGTCACCATGGGGCCCTGGCCCTTGGCTGCCTAAGTATGACTCCAGAGGGCAAGCACAGAGCTTTCTGAAGTCTAAGAGCCTTGGTGGGGGCCAGCCTCCGAACCCATAGCAGTCTTCCTGGGCCGAATCGGGGTTTGGGTGCAATGCTTCTCATGGGCATCTCCTCTCCTTGCAACCATGTCCCTTCACCAGACAGGCCGAGCTGTGGGTGGGGGTAGAGAGTGTGCTGAGGAGTCACAGGTCCCTGCATGGGGCTCCTTGGCGGTGGGGGAGGGCAGGTGGGGCAGGAGCTTTGCCATCGCAGGGTTGTAGGAATGGCCTGCTCAGGGCACCTCACCTTGCTGAGCCTTCCTCATGTATCAGATGAGGGTGACAGTGCCTGTGTTTCAAGGTTGCTGTAAGGAACGGAGATAATGCTTCTGAGGCGCCTGGCCCGCTGCATAAGCACCAGAGACGGCTCCTGTGACTGTTCAGGTAAGGCCGGGCAGTGCTCACTATCCTTTACGGGATTTTTAAACAAACAGTGCTCTGCGCCAGTCTCCCTGGGGGTGTCCAATGGGGAGTTCTGAGTCTGTGCTGGTCTCCTGGAGCCTCGATGGCCACCTCTGAGGCCTTTCTCTTACACATGGAGCTCGGTGCACCCACGCAGCCACCAGGGGGCATCATCTTAGGAAGCTAAAGGTGAGTTTGGCTCTGACGTGTAGGGTGGAGTCCCAGCCCTGATTTTTTTTTTTTTTTTTTTTGCTGTGCGGTGGCCCTGGGCAAATTAGGCAGATTGAATGTCAGTGTTCTTATCTGTAAAAAACACAAGGAGATACCACTTATCTCACAGGATTGTTACATTCACTGAGGTCAGGCCTGAAAACTGAAATAAGAAAAGACCTGACCTACAGGTTAGCTAGCTGATGGCAACACATCTTCAAGTAGAGCTGAAAGGTAAGGCAGGGCGGCGAGGTTCCTTTTTTAGGTGTGGCTGTAGGCAGAGCGTGGTCTGCAGGGCTTGGCCCAGTGATTATGCACGGGGCACAGCCATACACAAAAATATAATTACCACTACGAACGTTTATTACGCAGGCAATATGTGCCAGGGACTTTTCAAAGTGCTTTTAATGTATTCATTCAATTAACTTAATCCTCAAGCAGATCTCATAATTATGCCCATTTTGCTAATGAAGAAACCGGAGCACAGAGAGGTCAAACAACTTGCTCAAGGTCACCCATCAATGAGTGGTAGAGTCAGGACTTGAACCTAAGCAGACAGGCAGAGTCCAGAGCCCATGCTCTTCATAGGGTCAGAAAACCACTTCTTGACAGCCACTACCTGCCTCTTCACAATCTAGGTAGGTAGACCCACCCTTCTTAAGAGTCACTTCCCACGTAGGCGTTCTGTCTTCGGCAATAAAGGGCTACTTTCAAGAGAAAATCTCCGAGGCTCTACCATTCTGGGTTGCTGTGTCAGAGAGAAGGGGAGTCCTCTGTTACTCCAAGGAGGGACCAGGGGAGGCCTGTCACTGGCTGGTATGAGTTACTTCCATTATTGAGTACATGGTGTACCTTTGTTCTAGCAGTGCTGACTTTAGATTATATATGCTTTTTTTATTGGATATTTTTTTAAGAGAAAGGAAAGGAGAGGTATAGAAAAATGGAAACAATGATGAGACACATCGTGGATCAGCTGCCTCCTGCATGGCCCCTACTGGGGATCTAGCCTGCAACCTGGGCATGTGCCCTGACTGGGAATCAGACTGGCAACCTCTTGGTTCATAGGTCAACACTCAACCATTGAGCCACACTAGCTGGGCTATGCTGTAATTCATTTTTACACCAATCTTCCCACCTGAATGTGATCTCTCTGAGCGCAGGGATTCTATTTTATTTATCTCTACACAGAAGCACACTTACCAGTGTGGTTTTGCATTGAAAGGGAACAGAAAGAAATCAAGACGGTACCTCTTCAGGGCAGCCCTGTTTATAAGATCTTGGCTGGAATATTACTTAGAAAGACTGCCCTATCTACATTTGCATATGCAAATGACTTGTCAGGTGGACAGCTCTATACATTATACATGGTAGACACTTAAAGGTCTAGTGAATGAATAAGTCTGTATGCAAATGAATGCAAATTTTCTTATTTTAATTTGACCCTTGGGAACACCTTCAGGGACTCTAGGGCCCAGGTTGTTTTAATTTTCTTAATTGAAAGTTTTAGCACAACCAGTTTTCTCTCTGAGTGAAGCTGTTGTCAAGTTGGGAAAAGAATGCTGGGCCGGGCCAGGTTAATGAGAATTAATTCTGGCTCTTCGGTAATTAAGAGGATGGCCTAGGCAAGCGCCTCTCTTCTCTGGGCATCAATTTCCTTATCTTTAAAATAAGTGGAGGAAAAAATAATAAAATACGATAGGTGTGGGACTGGGGGTCCTTTCCAGTGTTGAGGCACCATGACTTCCCTTCTCTGGGTCATGGTCACCTCCTCCTGGGCAGTGGGCTGTGAGCATTCAGCAGTACCTGCCTAGAAAGAGAAATCAAATCCTTTGCCAAGGATTAGAGTCTCCAGCACGCCCCCACCCCCCCACCACCCATTTAGAGAAATGAGTTTTCTGGCGCCAGTTCTTTCAGCTGGGCATTGTGTTCAATCATTTCTTTCCAAACCAAAGGATTTTTAAAATAAGAAGCTGGAGTTTTCTCTCTTCAATGCAACAAGCCAAGCATCTGATTCATAGGGTGGGTTTGCCTTTCCTCTCCCTGGTGTGAAAGTATTTTTCAAAAATGCTCCAATGAGAATATGAATCGCCAAGGAATCAGCTCCATGCCGGCTTCTCTGAAATAGGGGGAGCGACGGAGAGAAAATGGAAACACAGCCTGGAGGTGGTCACTGCTCCCAGGGCCCCCTCCCCAGGAGGTGGGATCCCGCCCTTTCTCTGGGAAAGGCACCGAGATGTGGACGGGCTCCTGGCCCACACTGGGGGCCCGTCCTTAACCAGAAACACATGCGCATCAAAGGCCTGGATTGAAAGTGACACATTTGAAAACAAAAGTGCAGCAGAAATTCGCTTATCCTCACTTTCCTAATCCGCAAACTCTGTAATGCTCCCCCAAAGTCCCTGGGGCTCCACTGCAGCCCCTGCCTCCTCACATTCCCTCCTCCCCGCGCGGCTCAGCCAGGCCTCCCAGCCCAGGCGGCAGGCAGGGCTCCTGTTACCAGACTTCCAGGGCTTGTAAAAATACACCTTGGCACGCTCGGCCTGCGCCCTGGGAAGCCTTATCGCCTGGACTAAACAAATGTGCACAATCAAAATAATCGTCTGAGATGTCAACATAAATGGTCAGGGGACATCTGGCAGCACGGCTCCGTGTGCTCCCCCTCTCCCTTCCCGGAGCATGCCTTTCGGGTTGGGCAGTTCAGTGGCGTTGGCCACAGGTAGGAGGCTTGTATCACAATAGGCGCTCAGAAAAGGCTTCTTATTTTGGGCCCTAGGTTCAAGTTTATAGCTGTCAGGTCCTCCCCCAAACCAAAGAAACCCAAATTAGGTCTCTGATGAAGCCGGCTTGGGGCTGCAGGCATGACACGGGGGACTGGTGTGTCCTTCCCCGCCCTACACAGGATCTTCACCCAAGGGGTTGGGGGGCGGTGCGTTGCGGGGACCTGTGCTGTACTTGAGGCCTGCAGAGAAGCGGGGGGAGGGCTTCCCATCTTTGCAAATAAATTGTGTTTCTAATAGCACCGAGTCCCTGCTCTCTTAAATGGCTCAAAGCTTTGTGGTTAAAAAGTCAGTCTTCCGTGTGGGTACATTTCCTACCATCCATTGCCCCGTGTGCCCAAGGCGGACCACCCAGGAGGACCACCTTCCGAGTGGGCGGGTGCCACACCGCCACGGGAGCTCTCACGCTCTGCGGCCCCATGACCCCGGGAGACAGGGACCCACGGATTTCTCTTCCCCGAGCCTCATTGCTCAAAGCATGGTCACGGGCCACACGCATCAGAATCACCGGGGTGACTGCTGGAGCGAGGGGAGGCAGGTGGAAAAGGGAACTGGGGGGGGGGTTTCTAAGGCTAGGCCACAAAGACGGCAAGGAAGTGTCTCTTTACTCTGGCCGCCCTGTGCTCCGGAAGGCTGACGATCCTGAGGCTACCGTGCCGTGAGGAAGTCGAAGACACATGGCGACCCTTGTCCGAGGCACGCTGGCCGCCATTCCCAGCTGCTCCCAGCCACGGAGAAGAGGAGCCTCCAGAGGATTCTAGTCCCTAATCATTCTAGTCCCCCCCCACCCCATGCCGTTCCAGCTGTAGAGAAGGAAAAAAACTCATTTGGGTGCACCTTGTCTGAATTCCTGGCTTACACAGTTGGTGTTTAACAATGGGTTGTTTTGCCCCCTAAATTCTGAAGGGTTTGGTTATGTAGCAATAAATGCCCAGAACAGTGTGCCAACCACACAGCCATCAGGGCGTGCAGAACCGGGGTCTGAGTGCCCACGGCTGGAGAACGGCCGGCCATCTTTTGCAACGAGCTCGAGACTTAGTTTACTTCCCGAAGAGTCCGGAATGAAAGCCCATGGGCAGACCCTTTCTGGCCAAGTCTTCACACAGGCTGCCAGACCGGGCCCCGGCGGTGGGGGATGACCAGGGGTCAGGACCCCTCCCTTCTCTCCACAGACGCTGCAATACCAGCCGCCTGGGCCTCACACAAGGGCCCGGGGCTGCCTCTGCCTGTATCAAGGGGAGCAGGACTGTTTAGTCTGCTGGGCACATTCCTGAATTTTTCAAATAAATAGGAGATTATGAGCAACTCAGCCTGATGCTGTCATTCGTCCCTAGGGAGGGGCCTGCAGGAATGGCAGGTGAGGCATGTTTGATGAGACTGGGAACTGATTCTAGCCCTCTCTGGCCCTCAGGGGTCCCAGAGCATTTCTACTACTAATAACAACAGCAATGATAATCATCACTACCGCTGTTTGAAAGCACTGATGATGTGTCAGGCACAGGGCTAGATCATTTATGTACATTCTCTCAATCCTCACAATAGTTGTCATTCATAGGCCCGTTATACAGATGAAGAAACTGAGATTTAGTGAAGTAAAATAACTTTCTCAAAGCCACACGCCTAGTAAGTGGCCATAGGTTGAGTGAAGAGCAGTCAGACTTTCATGCTCCAGCTCTTAATCGCTGGGCTATGTTGCCTCTCCAAACCTTGAAATAGACGGCAGCATCCCAAGCTCGCCCCTCCCAGCCCCCCGTCGCCAGCCTTTCTGCCGTTCCCAAGGCCCTTTCCAGCCCGCATACAGCCTTTCCCCACTGCGACTCCCTTTTTCCATTTCACCCTTCGCTGGATCATTTTATGCCTCTATTCCCTCTGCTAATTCAAACTAATTAAAGTATAAAATAGAATAATTGCTTCCATCCCCACACTCTTTCTCTATCCACGCAGGGTAGACTTAGGTTCCCCTTCTAGGAGTGGCCAGCCTGAGAAGCTGGGTGGAAACTGGGGCTATCGAGTTTCTTTTCATCTTGTCGCTTGGTTTTTCGCTTGGCTCACAGCCTGGTTTTCCCCGGACTTGCTGTCTGACTTCCATTAGACACTGAAGATACGGGAGTGACTAGTATCCCCTCCCACATCATTCTGCTCGCTGCTGAGGAAACTGGGAGGGCTTTCTAGGGGAGAGCCAGGCATCTTATCAGTGGAGAGCCTGGGCCACCAACAGGATTGGGGACGGGGTTCCCCAAGACTCCCCTGGGTCTGGCTGGCTTCAGACATATTAACAGCATATTAACTCAACTTGTTAGGCAGTGGCACTAATGACCCAACACTTCTGATTAGTCCTATTCCATTTTTTAATTACATTTAATCAACACACACACACACACACACACACACACACACACACGGGGCGGCGGGGGGATGAATGCGCTATATTGAATTATCTTAGCTCTGTGGAAAGAGGAAAGCCTCTATAGGTGGACCTTGAGACTTGAGACGTCATTCTACGCTCACATGGTGTCATGAATACAAGAGGGTGCCATGTTTGGGGCTGGGGAGGCGAACAGAAAGAGCAGAGCTGGGGACAAGATGAAGACGGGGATGAGAACAGGCTGCCCGGAGACTTATCATAAAGTGAGGTGACGGGAAGGCCCACCCCCATGATATCTTGTAAGGTTCCAGGTCTTCCAGAGAATTCCAAAGCCTTAAGTCACTGCCTCAAAACAGAGACACACTTATTCACAACCACCAGCATTGCTTCCTCTCTGCAGTGTTCCCCCTTCAGGGAAGAAGTCTGGATGAATACACACGGCCTCGTGAACTTTGAAGCCCATCTACTGTGCTTTGGTGTTGTCTTCTGGAGAGAAGAGTCCCGTTGCTAAGACCTTAAACAAGCCTCTTTAAGATCTGAGAGAGACTGGAGACCAGGATTGACTCTCTCCATCTTTATAGGTGAGGAAACTAAGTCTCTGCAAAGTTAAGGGGCCAGGCCACCCAACTGATCAGCCTGGGGCCTCCTGGGTGTGCCACCTGCCACTTCACTTCCTTCTAATCACACTCCTTGTCACCACCCTCCTGAGTCATGGAATCAGAACGCCTGAGAGCTGGAAGGGGCCACATAAAATCTTCACATCGACTATTTGTGTGGCGCTCGAGGCACTGGAAGCCAGATTCCCATCTGTGGTCTCCACTGAACCTCATGTGACCCAAGACACATTGAGACAAATTGACATAAAAAGCCGCCCAGCTAGAAAATGTTGAGATAGGGTCCAAATTGGAGCTTTGGGCTTCAGAGACAACCCTATTATCTGATGCCACGCCTTTATTTTATAAGGGAGGTAACTGGAGCTGTGGGAGGGCCATACTTCCAGTTATAGCGAATGCTGGGCTAGAACCTAAGTCATCTGACTGCATGTTCATTGGTTGTTCTGTTGACATGCATCAAAGGGTTTCCTTTAGGAGGTCCGAGCTGTCTGTCTGGGAACACCCTGTGCTCATAGCTGCTCAGACTCAGACAGATGGGCTTCCTGAGCTGTTCTTGGCCCTCATCCCTGGCCCCAGCCCCTGGTGAAATCACCTGGCTACCTATTTCTACATGATCCACAGCTCCCAGGTGACAGGCCTCGGTGCTCCACCACAGATCCCCCTTACACTCTGCCTGCTGCTCATAGCTGCACCTGGTACATGCCACCTACAAGAGATAGCTCCATGGCATTCAACCCAAACTCTTCCTGTATCTGCTCAGCGTGACTGGCTGCTACTGAGCCCCTCTGTCTGACTCAGATGAGGCAGAAGGATAGGACGTTTAGAAGTGACATTGACACTTGGTTTGGCCAGAACTGATGCTGTCAAAGGTGACACAAGATATGGCCTCAAGAGGCCCTTACATTCTCTAATGGCCACTCATCAGCCTCCATCCCCGGCCGAGGCTTCTTTGACCACATTTCAAATGCGATTTCAGAAAGCATCCCATTTGAGAAACAGATATGCACCCGAAAAATGGATGCCTTGACTAAGGTCTCATTGGTCACTTCTGTTTGCTATTTCTGTGTGTTTTTTTTTCACTTCAGTGGGCTCAGAGACCCCACGAAATACCCAGGGTTACCCGCTGATCCTCAGCCATAATAATGCCTTTTGAAAATATCGTGTATGGTGTGGGTCTATTTGATCCCTCGGACCATCCTTTCAACCACCCATCCAGATTGCCATCTATCCCTCCCTCTCTCTATCTGTACATTTTCTTGTAGAAA
Source organism: Murina feae (assembly GCA_004026665.1). Lineage (NCBI taxonomy): Eukaryota > Metazoa > Chordata > Mammalia > Chiroptera > Vespertilionidae > Murina > Murina feae. The sequence continues at coordinate 13,131 of PVJC01001090.1, read as the reverse complement.
GTGTCTGGAATAGTGTTCACCAAATGTTAACAAGGTGTCACATTTGGGGTAGTGGGTTTGGGGACTAGTTGTTATCTTGTTTCCCATATGTATTGTTCAAATTTGTATAGTGAGCATCTACCATTTTTTTTAGAAAAAATAACCCTTTGTTTATGAGAAAAAAATAGGAAGAAACAGCAGAATATTTATAGGTTTAAACCTGATGTTATAGATTTCTGGGTATGTGTCTCTCCCTCGTTAGACTGTAAGCTACTTCAGGGTGGCGATTGAGTCCCATTCCTTTGGTATTTTCCCAGTGCATTGTTCCCAATAAATATATTCCAAGTAATGGCTTTTTAGGGCTCACCAACTGTTTTATTGGAATGACAGGTCAGTGTTTACTTCCAAGATTGTCTTTCCCACTGAAGGTCAGGCAGAGCCTCCTCCAGCTCTACCAGGTTCCCATCTGGACCTGTTTTGCCTCAACTGCAGGGGCCACATGAAAAAAGGTAAGAAGACAGGTGGGTTCAAGAGGATCTGGATGTAATTTGCATGTCATTAGCATATGATTTGTGCCATCTATTCTCCAGAAGTAATTTTCAAGTTAGAGCTGCATCACTGCTCCACCTCATGCTGTCATGTGCCCATTCGCCTCTTCGTTCCTCCCTCCACTCATCCATCATCCCCGGAGTCAGAATTCTTACACTCAGAGAGAAAGGAGGGAAAGGGAGCTCTGGGTGACACTGATCAAGGACACCTGGAATCTCGGCAGAGTACTTTGAGAATGACACATGAGCTAGAAGGCACCTTGTGAGTTTGCTGGACCTCTAGCCTAGCATCCTTGTCTCGCCTAAGTCATTGTTCTCAGCACCAAGACAGAGCAACAAGCCTTTTTCTCCATCTTTGGCCTTTGTCTTGCTTACCGTGTTCAGGTCAACGTCAAGTCCACCGAGGCTGCTGAGCAACTGCTGACCCACTTACTGAATGAATGGATAAAGACTTTGCTTGCTGCATCTCCATTGATTTGGAGAATCCCCCATCTTCCTTGTCCTTGTCCTTCACCATGGCTCTCCTTACATTTGCCTTCTCTCTGCTCACACATATTCAGAGCAGCTCCAACCAGGGGAATAATGCTCCAGCTTAGAGGGAGGGGAACCTGGTCAGCAGTTGCCCAGCAGAGGGTAGAATTCTATTTCTCAGGCAGAGCTTCAGCTTCTCTGTGCTGGCCAGCTTCTACCCTGCCTCATCTAAGACGCAGGCCAAGATTTTTATCTCCTGGGGGGAGGCCCTCTCTTGGGTCTGTCTCTCCCAGGATTGGGTCCAGCCCAGAGGCCCGGATTATTTACACCTCTCTGGCTCCCTCAAGCAGCAGACTCTGTGGGCCTGGGAGCAGTAAATCTACCTCCTAATCACACCAAGCTGCTCCGCGCAGTCTGGCCCATTCCTGCGGGGCTGTTCATCACACTCTGCGACAGGGGCTATGGCCTAGAGAGAAGCCTGCGGGAAGTGGCTGGCCCCCGATGCTTCTCTCTGGCTCCCTGCAGGAGCCTTCCTGGACTCTGCCTCTTCCAGGCCCCTGAGCAGCAAGCCCAGAGATCTCCCTTGTTCGATGCAACAGCTTCTGCATAAAGGTCATAGGTTATCAGTTCTTTTGGGTTTCGGAAAGGAGGAGTACGTGCCAGCACTTACCTGTCTCTCTGACATGACGTACAGGTAGCGCTGATCGGTGGAGAAGGCCATGTCCCGGAGGATGGGGCTCCCGTCTTTGAGCACAGACACCATCTCATACTGAACCCCGCCATGGGGGGGACCATCAGCTCGAATCTGCACAAGAAACAAGGGCATCCTCAGCATCTGCACTCAGCAGTCTCCTGTGGGTGGGCCTCAGCCTCGGTACTTGTACAGAAGATAATCACCCCATCCCACCACCAATTGCTCCCCTGACCCAGGCGAGGCTGCACGGAAGACAGAGGTGCCCCTTAGCTCAAATAGACCAGTTCCACTAAGACGAATCCTTCCCACGTGCTCTGAGTGTGCAGTGTCTGGGATTTCCATTGGTGGCTTTATTTGTGGGTGTATCATAAACCCTTAAGTGTGATTTTGAATATTCCAATGTGGTCATTCTTGTGTTTGTCTGTAGATATTTATAGCACAGTATGATGAATGTATGTGCACGTGAGTGTGTGCTTGTGTACACTCATTTGTGTTTGGGGTGAGAGAGTCAACATCTGCACAGGGTTTCTGTCTCAGGTAAGTGAGAAGAATGGTGGGACAATCACACCAACCACCGAAAAGCTGGCCAAGAGACGCAAGATTTTGGAATCTTAGAAAGGTCTGTGGCCACCCAAACATAGTCCCTGAATGTCTGCAAATCCAATCGGTGAGATCTAGTGAGCCAGGAATCCCAGCTCCGGCTCTCAGAGCCCATCCCAGGGTCATAAGTCAGAAAGGACTTGGATATTATCTCGTCCAGCGCTTCTCAGTCCTGGCTGCACATAAACATCATCAGGAGAGTTTTAGAAAATATGGATGTCAGGGCTGGGTCCATTCATCAGGATCTCTGTGGGTGGGGCCTGGCCATCCTCTTCGCATTTCAAAGCTTCCCAGGTGAATCTAATGAGCAGCCGGAGTGTAGAAGCACTGATGTAGCCCAGTGGTTCTCAAACCCTGAGAATCGCCAGGGGAAGGGGTTGGCAAAATGCTTTGCTGGGCCCATGCCCAGAGTTTCTGATTCGGTGGGAATAAGGCCTGAGAATTTTCATTTCTAATAAATTCCCAAGTGATGTGATGCTGCTGATCTGAGGGTCTGAGAAGCAAGGGTCTAGACTAAGCAGTATAGGGATACAATACTGAGACGTGGTGGGGAGATGTCCCTGGGTCATCCAAAAGTTGGTGGCTGAGGTCCTTGGTTCGAATGTGCCCCCACCCTAGGTTTCTTGTTCCCAGCAGAGCAGTTGACTGTTGACCAACAATCCATAGCAGTGGCTCGCTTCTTTGTCCTCTACTCCCGGAAACCCCTCTAGCTCAAGCCCCATCTCCTCCACGAAGTCTTCCTCAGTCTCTTCCCCACACTAACTGCACTTCACTCAGATGCCCTTTTTTTCCTACCAGACATTTCGTCCTCGAATTATAATCAGTTGATCTGTTCATCGTATATGTACTAGCTAACGTGTACTGGTGACCTATTTAAATTGTTCTCTAATTGCTTCATATGTGCAGATGTCCATCTCTCTTATAACCCTCTAACCCTGAGGACTAGAATGGGGTTGGGGACATAGCTGTCAATGGATAAAAGGGAATGCTTGAAAAATACTTGTTGGAAGGACATGATAAAGTATTATGGACTCTTTAGTGCTAAATCGAAATGAACTCAAAAGACATTTTCATTGGAAGATTTTAAGATTAAGCCTTCCTGTCCCAATTCCCTCTCTAACCATCTCCTTCTCTCTGACCATTTTTCCCACCCCATAGAGAGCTCCTTAGGGGAGGACATGGCTTATGCATCCCAAGGGCTGAGCCTGGTGCCTGATGCCACAAGTAACATGTCAGGATGGACAGGTGGAGGCATCCTCAGTTCCTATTGGGCGAGTAGGGAGGGTTAAGAGCATTACTTATTGCAGAGTTGGGGGAGGACCAGTGCTTCCATTCATATTTCTCTGTCCTCCTGCCAATAGCCTACTTGAAGGGCCTGAGCCTGGGCATGGTCTGTACCTGCTGCAATGGGACTGGACTGGAGTGGGTGGGAGGTAGACCATGAGCCCATTGTGAATGGGGAACTGTGTGGCCCTGGATTTCCTAGTGGCAAAAACCGCAGATTCCTGCCTGAGGCCTTGTGCCCAGCCCCAGAGTGAGAACAGCAGAGCAGGGCCTGGAATCAGGGATACTGTTCCTTCTCATTGCTTTGATGGTTGAGATGAAGGTGAGGAGGTGGCCTCAATAGAACCAAAGAAATTCTGCTCTCAGCCATTCCTACCCAAGTACCTCCCTTTGTGGCCTAGACTCTCCTGTTTCCCCTAAGCTTCTCCTTTGCCTCTTTTCTGCCCTGTTGCCTTGGCAACTGTCACTAAGCCCCTCCTCCCAGGGGAGGGGCCAGGCACCACTGAATTCATTCTCACAGGGTGGAGGAAGATTCTGGGGTCAGTGATGATGCTATGGGGCTGAGGCTACTGCCCTGCACCCTGAGCAAATCTGATTATGGACTCAAGGAGAGTGAAGGGCCAGGGTCTTTATGTGGGAAAACACCCCACCATTAAACTGGTTCCCCTTAGCATTCAAAGATGGACAGATACCAAATTTCCATGACATTCTTCCAGAAGTGGTAGCTTTTAGTCACAAAAGTTCTAGTGCTATTGCCAAAGGAAGAGGGAAGAAGTGACTGCCATGACTCCTGATTGGCTTGACCTCAGTCTTGTATCTCCATATCATGGAAGTCCCGGCTCCATTCTTCCTCTCAAGAGGAAGTGTCCTGTGACTCTCGCCACCATCCCTGTGACAGCTGCTCTTCTCCTGTGAGATTCCAAGGCTCTGGCTCAGGCCCTGGAGCTGCAGAACCTGCCCCCTCCTTCCAGCCTGGCCCAGGATCTCTCTGCCAGGCAGAGCGGCATCCCTCCCCCACAAGCCTGGGCACCTGCCTAGACCCCCAGCAAGGTCTGGACACAAAGTCAGAAGGAGGAACACCACTTGCCTGGCCCTCCCTCTCGGGTCCCTGGGACTAGATGGTACCCACAGCGAGGTTGAAGCTGGGATTGCACCAAAGACACATTTTCATCACATCCTCTGTTGCATCCCAGTTAGGACCAATCCCAGCCATTCACCTCTTACTGAATCAGAGACCTAAGCAGATTTGTTGTGTTTTGTTTTGTTTTTTTCCCATCTGCAACCCCGATCTTTTAATAAACCAGTTAAAGCCAGAATCAAATCTGCATAACACTCAAACGTCAGAGCTAAAATCTAACCAGAACAGAAAATGTTCTTGGAGCTGAACCTGAACTAAGCTATCCTATTTCACTCAGTCTAAATGCCCTGAGAGCAGAGTGGCACTGCCCAGGGAGCCCAGCCCCTCCTCTGACTCTCATTCTGTGCTGTCTGCCTCCAGCTTGTGCGGCTCCCCCAGAAACCTTCAGGAGGGCAGAGAAGATGGAAAGTGGGCCAGGAGGCCAGGGGGGAGGGGGCCAAAGAAAAGGGGGTGGGACCAGAGGCTGGCAGGCAGAAGGCAGAGGAGGCCAACTGGGCTGCAGAGGTCTTTCCCGCCCTAATTCCCTTTGCTCCCTCTGGCAACACACCGAAGTGGGCAGGGCATGGATCTGCGGCTCAGGGTTCCCGAGTTTCTGGTCTGGCTACGTTCTTGCCTGGGCTTGATTTCTGCTGACGGGTATACTTCTAGGTCCGTTACCTTCTCTCTTTGAGCCTCAGTTTCTCCCTCGCAGTAACCGGAAGAAGCAATCTGCTTAGGCCCTGCCAGTGGAGAATCACAGACTGTGCGATATTGCTGAGGTACAAGGGCCTTGGAGCACATCTTATCCAAACACTTCCATTCAAGGCGCGCAACTACTATCGGTGGAACGAGGGCTCCATCTGGCTCTCAGCCGGTGTGATCCAGAGGAAGCACATGGCTGAAGGGGGCTATGGGCTAGGTAGGAGGGTTCTCCTGGGAGAGGAGCGAGGTAGGGTCCAAGGTCAGCCAGAGGGAGCAAAGGGAATTGGGACAGGGAAAGGCCTCTGCCACCCAGTTGGCCTCCCCTGCCTTCTGCCTGCCAGCCCCTGGCTCCACCCATTTTCCTTGACCCCCTGGCCTCCTGGCCCACTTTCCATCTTCTCTGCCCAGATTGTTCTGTCTTGGATAGGAAGGGTCGAGTTTCAAAGTTGTCCCCCAACCCTGCCAGACCTAGGGTGATAGTCAGAGTCCCAAACGGAAGTGGGATTTTTAAAATCCACCTGGTCGAGTCTACTGTGTGGTGGCCCACAAAGTGACAGTTCCACTCAGCTTTAAGGTTGTGTCCCCAGGGACAAGTTTCAATGCCCAAGAAGACAGCATTAAACTGAATTAGGCCAAGACCACACGGCTAAGGGTGGGAGAAGGGATCCATCACACACAAACCTGTGACTCTCCTCAGAAAGGATAATAATGGGCGACTCCAGCTGTTCATTGTGGCTCTGTGTCCAAATTCTCTCCTTACCCACTCTTCCTCCTTCAGACCCCAAGGCCCAAAGTGGGATAGTCACCTCTTTCCTGGGAGGCAACGATAAACTCAAAATCTAATTTGGTTGGTGGCTAAAAGTCCATTTCTCAGGGATGGCACTGGAGCTGTGAAATCCAGGAGAGATTTACTGTCCTTTCCCCAGATGGGAGGGGCCCCTTGGAAATGAGAATGAAATAGTAATCCTATTAGTAGCTTCCCTTTAAATCACAGCAAGGTCTGTGCAGGAATTAATGGCGGCCTCTTTACTTAAACATCCAATTCAAATCAGTACACCAATTAACTAGCTTACCTGCAGCCTCCCCCCTCCCCAACTCTTCCTCTTGTACATCAATTTCTTCTCTAGTTAGTCCTAAATGATGGTGCCTTTGCTTGGAAAGTGAGCTCTAATATCACTGGATCAGTAGTAGTCATAGTCATAATCTTTCTTTTCAAGATCAGCTGTGGGCAATAATTGGGGATTCTCTTCTTGGACATCCCCCCACAGGAAGCAGATTTGTGTGAGAGGCATCCCCACTCTTCCCAAAGGAAGCAGATTTGTGTGAGCGGCATCCCCACGCAGTGGGAGGCACTGGTTCCTGTCTGGAGGGCTGGAATCGAATCCCCACTTTCTCCGTAACTAGCTATGTGAGTGCAGGCAACTCACTTCACTTGTTTGTGAAATGGTTTCCGTTGCTGCCAAATGAGGTTGGTAGCTCCCGTCCCGACAAGCTCAGAAAAGACGTCGTGAGAATGAAATGAGTTATTCACTATGAATTTCAGTATCATCCCACAGGCATTTGGTACATGCCTACAGTGAGCCAGGCCTGTGCCAACCGCTAGGGACACTGTGAGAAAGAATCTTCTCAGGAAACCCAACAAATAGGGAAATGGACAGGTCTACCCTCTTCACAAACACATGGGGAGCCTGGGGAGGCCAGCCTGGGGGGCAGGACAGCACCATACCTAGAGCCGTGTGGGGAGGCTTCCTGAAGGAGGTGACACCTCAGCTGAAAAGCAGAGGCGGAAATGTGAGTTCTTTGCAAAATTTAAAGCGTGATGTAAATATGAAACAGCTGTGGTCATGTTTGAGCCCAGGCTTCTTCCAAACTTGGTGTGGCACACCTGGCGTGCACTTCCTGAGGCCTCAGCAATTCCAGCCCCTGCCACGGTTAATCCCAAATTTCACTTTGGAAGAGGCCTTTGTGACTTGATTGTATCTCTGCCTCAGGGCGCTGGGTTGCATGGTCTATAAATATGTGTGTGCATGTGTGTGCATGTGCATACATGTGCATGTGTGTGTATGCATGTGCACATTTAGACCTTTAAAGAGGGCAACGCGGAGAAAGCCCGGTGCTGCCCAGACTGGATGCAGTAGTGAGTTAATGAGCGAGTGTGTCCGCAGCTGTGCATTTAGTGCTGAGAGAAGGGATTCATGCTGAAGTTTATTTCTGTACAGCTTCATGACCCGGAGTATTTATAGATGGAAGCCTTTGGTAAGTTCAATCTCTGAGATTCTTTTCCCCTCTATGCACACACACACACACACACGCACACACACAAGGAGCAGCAACTTCCAGGGCACCTCCGGCTCGCCCCCGACGCCCCCACCCTCTGGAGCTGTGCAAACATTAACTAACCACGCAGAGCGGGCAGGCGAGGCTCCCGGAGGACAGCTGGGCACCTGGCCCTACATGCTTGGCTAATTGGAGAGGGACAGGGAAGCCTGGAAACTTGGCCAGTGGGTTGCACTGATCCAGGAGGGAGGGGAAGAGGGAAGACGAGGCCCAGGATCTGCCTGCCCATGAAAAGGAAGGAGGTCACTAAGACGCGCTAAACTTGGAGAATTCTGGCCACCCCTCTCTCTCTCTCACACACACACACACACACACACACCATGCACACACATGCACACACGCACGCACGCACACGCTCCCAACACTGGTCCCTAGAGGGCTGTTGGGTATTCGCTGGGGCTCTGACATTGGAGAATGGCATTTCCATGTGCGATGACGTCTATTTCTGTGCATGTTAGCAATCTGCCCTAAATACTAAACTGCGCGTGAGGGGCGCATGGCTCCACAGGCCCCTGGACTGCAGAGGGCCACGCCATGGAGGGCTTTCTCCTGAACCATGGCGTGGAGAGAGCTGCTAAGACTTTTCTGGACTTCTACACCTTGGGACAGCCTGAGATTTAAGAGCCTGACTTGTGACAGGGGATAGTGGATGGTGCGAATATGTTATTGAGCACCTACTATGGGGAAAGTGATCAGGAGTTGGGTTGGAGGTTGGCTGGAGTGGGGAGTGTTGTTTTTTTCTTTTCCCTAAATCATGGCTTCTCTGCTCCTCCTCAGACAGGGGTGGAGGGCCCGGCAATCGCGGATCCCTGCTGCCCATGGGCCTGAGAAGAGCAGCCTCTGCTTCCCACCTTCCTTAGATTAGTGGCTCATTGCGCTCCACCAGGGCACCAACGCGCCTATCCCAGGGGCCTCTCCCTTTAGACTCAAGGGAAAAGGACATCAAAACTCAAAAGCAGCCCTAATCGGTTTGGCTCAGTGGATAGAGCATCGGCCTGCAGACTGAAAGGTCCCAGGTTCGATTCCAGTCAGGGGCATGTACCTTGGTTGTTGGGCACATCCCCAGTGGGAGGCGTGCAGGAGGCAGCTGATCGATGTTTCTAACTCTCTATTCCTCCTCCCTTTTTCTCTGTAAAAAAATCAATTAAATATATATTTTTTAAACTAACAACAAAAAAACAACCCAGAAGCAAAAGAATCCAACTCTGGTGACTGTGCCTGTCAAGAAGGGCTTTGAGCTTCAAGGCAGGAAGGGACAGGAGCCTGTGCAGGTGAGCGGTGTGGGCGGGGCAGTTTCTGAGCGCGGGGCTTGGTCTCAGACCAGCCCCACCGTCAGTGCTGCTCCAGCTCAAGACGTGGGCAGGTCAGGAGGCTCCGGGAACAGGATGAAGCCGCCAGGGGCAGAGGAAGCACTTGATTGTTCTGGGAAACAAATAAGATAAACACAGCCAGGGACAGCTGAGGCATTAGGCAGCCTCAGATGAAATCACATCACGCAGTGCAAAGCAATAATTCACAGGGAGCGTGCCCAGGACTGGGGGGAGCGTAGAGGGATGGGAGGAGGAATTAATAAAGAATAATGAGCAACTGCTGCCACACAGAATCTCCGGTGACCCAAAGCTCTGATATGTGGGGCTCCAGGCACCGCACACAGGTTCCCGCCTGGGGACGCCCTGGCTGCTTCAGGACTGAATGAAGGATTTAGGACGGTTCTTTAGGGCCTATGTGAGGGGCGGTGCAGCCTTCCTCACCCAGCTCAGGGCCAGGGTGTGGTGAGAATTAGGCACGTGGACACTCAGGTTAACTACCTTGAAAGGCCCCATCACACCGCCAGGGAGGAGCAGGTAAGAGAACCCAGCCCAGCCCGCCCTGCGACTGATCTATACAGGCTTCCATTAAAAAAAAATATGTGTGTGTGTGTGTGTGTGTATACATACTGATTTCTGAGAGGAAGGGAGAGGGAGAGAGAGAGATAGAAACATCAATGATGAGAGAGAATCATTGATTGGCTGCTTCCTGCATGCCCCACACTGGATATTGAGCCTGCAGCCTTTGCATGTGTCCTACAGGGAATCGAACTGTGACCTCCAGGTTCCTAGGTGGACGCTCAACCACTGAGCCACACTGGCAGGGCTACACAGGCTTCCGAACAGCTTCTCTCCCTTTATCAATTCAGCTTGAAGGGTTCATTGAACATTTATTGAACATGGCCATCAGTGTGCCAAAGCTTGCAGATGTCAGCAGGAATAACCTTGAATCCTCTATGGGCCAGGCTCCCCATTTCCCAGAATAGGAAGGTGTGAAGTGTCCAGATCACACAACTGGTCAGGGGCGCGGGGGAGCGCAGAGTAGGTCTGCCTGACTGCAAGGCCTGAACTCTGTCTTTCATCCGGCGGGAAGTCCAACAAGAGGATGCATCTGATGCCTGTAGTGGGACTCAAAATTACATCCCAAGCCTGCTGAGTGCCCCTGGAGCTAAATCCTTGGACACAAAATAGATCATATAGCTGTCTCCCCCAGGGTGACAAAGGGGGGCACCTGTAGTCTGGAGAAAGAGCAAAGGATGGGTGTCTGAGAGGTTGTCACCCTCTTTAATTAACTCATTCTTCTCCATGGCCTAACATAGTCCTGCATTTTATAATCTGGAACAGTCATCTCTTGCTTGCATTGACATTGGGGATGGCACTGCAGGCTGGGAGGATGAGAAGGGAGGTCAAGATTGGTGTGCACAGCAATCCGACATGGGGCTGTGCCTAAATGCAGAGGACTCCCTGAGATTTTCAAAGGAAAAATCATTTAAAGAACGCGTGTGGCATGTATATACTACAGTGCAGCAAATGTGTGGTAACTGGAAAAATAAAAAAGCGGAGACCACATCCCTATCTCTGTCTTTCTCTTCCATTGCTCGCAGGCTAGGTCTGAGTCTTTATTGCCTCTTATCTGCGCTACTGCAATAACCTGAGAAATCTGCCTGCCTCCAGCATATTCCTGCTCTAATCTGTCCTCCCAAACACTGCCAGATTAATCTTCTTAAAACACTTATTTGATCCTGCTTTTTCTGTATGCAAAACCCTTAAATTTCAGGTGTTTGTAATTTTCTTTCTCTTGCTTATCTCAGGCTCCTAATTTTTTTAAATAATGAACACACACTAAGTTAGGAATATGGAAAAGAGCGAATAGTTGCATGCACACATGCACACACACACAGAACACCTTGAATTGCCCCCACTGGTAATTTAGAAAAGTCATTTAGGGGTTAGCTAACATGGCCTTCTCACCATTTTCCAATGATGTCTCCAGGTTTTTGGTCTTGAGATGCCTTTGCTTGACAATTTATTCTACCCCCCAGATCCTGACTATCCTTCAAGGCCCAATCCAAAAGCCACCTCCTCCATGAAGCCTGTTCTGATCCTTCCTTTGCATTCTCATAGCACCTAGTGTGTCTCCTGGCATAGTCACTAGGAAACACATGCAGTTATTTTTCCTAAGACGGTAAGTTCCCAGAAAACAGGCACTGTGTTTTATACAGCTTCATATGCCCCATTGCATTTGGCACTACTGTGCATACAGCAGGCCCTCAAGGACCCATGCTGATGGAATGAATGAATCCTGCTCTGGGGTCTGGGCAGGGGTGGCACATTAGCCACGGTTCACATATATTTAGCCCCTATGATTGTTAGACATCATCCTAAGGGTTCTGCTATTCCCATGTTCTATATGAGGAAACTGAGGCACAAAGGGGTGAGATAATTCCTCAAGGTCACACAGCTGGAAGGTGGCAGAAACAGAATCGTATGCCGGTTGGGCCTTCACTTCTCTAGGCCTCTCTCTCCCCATCTCTAGAAAAGACTGGGTGGAGAAAGAAGGAATCTTGCTCTGCCATCGCCCTGCCCCCAAACCAAATCTTCTGGAGCTGGCACCAAAACACACTACACGCATTTGCTTCTGTTGAAACGGTCTTTTTGCCTCCCCATTGGGCCTATAAGGGCTCTTAGAAGGAGAGCACTAAACACTTAAGGTGCTGTTACGTAAAGATCTCCGGAGCCCCGGAGCTGGAGCTGTGCTGGCTCAAAGGCAGACGGAAAGCAGGGGTTAAGGCCACGAGGATGGGAGGGGTCAGAGCTGGGATCTGAGACTCAGAGTCACAGGAAGAGGAATGAAGCCCGAAAGGGGTGAAGCGGGAAAGCCTCCGTCCTGAAGTCAGGGTACCCTGGTACTCTGCTCTGTGGGTGTTCCTGGCAGGGCCAAGGGCAGAGCAGACAGCTGGGGGAGGGTCTAGCTCCTTTCAAAGATTCTGTTTGAATAAGCTGTCCCCGTCACACCTTTCCCCATCTCCCCTCAGCAGAGGGGCTCCAATAATGAGCGGCTCTGTAACAACAGACCCCTAATGAACTCATTGCTCTTCTGGGCCCGGATCACTCTAATCAGAGTGGGGTGGTGAGCAAGGGTTGTCTGGTCTGCTGGGCCTACCATGGACTCCAGCTCTGCTCCCCAGGACCCTTCCCAGTCACCTTGTTCTCTTTGGCTGGACACTTGCTTCTCCTTGACACCCACCCCTCCTGGCACTGATGCCCCCACAGCTGCCAGGCACAGTGCCAGCGCGCAGACCTTGCTGGTGGCTGGGTACCACAGTACAGCAGGTGCCAGGGTCTCCTTGGAGAGGGAGATGAAGGGAAGTCGAGGCCTTGAGAGGGGCAAACTGACTGCCTCTCCTCCGAGAATATCCAATGGGCTGAATGGTCAGCAAAGCGCAGCCCGTTCGCCACCCATTCTTTAGACCCCTGAGGGCTCCCGCTCTCCAGGATGCTGGGCTCCTGGCCCTTGTGCAGCCGCACACCACTGCGCCCACAGGGTGGTGGCATTTCTACACCCCATGCAACTCTCGGCGTGAGCATGTGAGCAGATGGCAGGGACCAGGGCCACGGGGCACTCTCCGCCCCCCTCCCCTCCCCGATGCTATGGAACATAAAATCTTCGAGAAATCCTCCCTAAAGCTGGGTCACACCTGGTGATGATGGAAATGAAAGAACACACAGGTCTGCCTCCATAGCTTCTTTCCAGATTTTCCATTCGCCTTCTAGGTCTCCCAGGCCCCGCGCTTCCGTCTTCCCTTCCTATCGGCGCTGACTGTCCAGTCAGGGCTGATGTCTTACAGTAACTGGCTGGGGCGGAGGCCACCCAGGGACACCCAGCCAGGGAGTTCATTCTCACTTCCCTCACCTGAGGAACTGATAGGAACAGCACTGCCCACTGGACAAGGCTGCGGCAGAACCCGTTAGATAAGGAATGTGAAAGCGGTTGGGACGCTGGAGAGGCTGGGTGGAGGCAAAGACGTTTCGATTGCTTTACTTTCAACTCAGAGATGTGTGTGGGGCACAACTGAGGGGGAAAACTGGGCA
>PVJC01001089.1:29117-101581 GCA_004026665.1 Murina feae | reverse complement strand
CCTGGTGCCCTGGTGCCACTTCCAACTGCCAGCATAGGCAGGCAGTTCCAACAGAACCCTTTGGTTTGCTCAAGTTCCGTGGCTGTTGGCCTCCATCTTGGCTGGGTTAATTTGCATACAGCTGCTCTGATTGGCTGTTGGCCTCCATCTTGGCTGGGTTAATTTGCATACAGCTGCTCTGATTGGCTGTTGGTAACGGTCACATTTGCATGTTTCGCTTTTATTATAGAAGATTAATCTTGCTGGGTATTTATGCTCATACTTATTTTTGCTCTTCTAAAGCTAAGAAGATTCTCCTTGCATACAAACCTTTGTATCACTGATTATATTCTTAGCATAGATGCCTCCCAGCAGAATTAGTGGATCCAAAGGTACAGATGTAATGAAAGTTCATTATGTGTGCCTAATTGCTGTCAAGATCAGTTGCACTTGCTAGTTGAGAATGACATTGCTCCTCTCTTAACATTTTATGAGCACTGACTTTTAAGACATTTTGTCTAACTGTAGTTCAAATAATCAAATCTTTAAGCTGCTGCAAGCTAGTTTTAGAATAGGTGATTACTTGTCATGGTAGTGTTCTGTTTTTAGGTGTGTGTTTTTTAATAGAGCAGAAGGGAGTGGGGAGGAGAGAGAGAAATACCGAGGTGGGATCAAAACATTCATCTATTGCCTCCTGTACACCCCGTACCAGTGATGGAGCCCACACACAGGCATATGCCCTGACTGGAAATCAAACTGGCAACCTTTCCATGCACAAGACAACACCTACCTAACTGAGCCACACCAGCCAGGGCATGGTAGGAGTCCATTTTTAAGGGGAGTGTCTATTTAGAAGAAAAGATACCATCTTCCCCCAACCCAGATTACAGGGAACGGGACATCCAAACATGTTTGTAGCTCTCCTTGGATTGAATCTGCACCACCTCATAAACTTCTGTGGCTATATGGCTGCTCCTTACTGACCAGATAACCTTGGAGAAATTCTGGGTGAGTGTCAGTCCTTACTGTTAAAGTGGACATAATGATTACTGTAACCATCACATCAATGCATGTATGTATAAGCACATTGTAAAAATGGTATAAGAACGGTACAAAGTGTGGTTATAATCCTAGTATTTGTCATTATTTTATTCTCCATGGACTCTTATAAAGTGTTCACATCTTAGGCATTTAGTGTGTACCCTGCTTTTTAAATTGAACTCATATCAGCCTTTTCGTGTTGCTGTCCCTTTTGTGTACAGCTGCCTAGTATTCCAAGTTGAGATGTGTAATTTTCTTTAACCAGTCCCCTATTAATGGCACTTAATTGTTTCCAGAATTTTGCTAGTACATACATCTCTATAGTGGAAACTTTATATAGATGTCTTTTGACTATGTTTGGGTGTATCTGAAGGTAGATTTTGGAGCTTTTAACTTTATGTGTGAGGGGAAGGCACAACATTGCCTTTTTGTAGGCATTCCCAAGAACCATTATCTTATCAACAGATAAGCCGACCTGCTGCTTGTTGCATCCCCTTCAGTTTCTTTTATTATTACTGATCACCTATTTCATTTCAGTGCAGCTAAGACATTGAAACTTTGGGTTCTCAAGTGATTAAGCATTGCTTTACCAGGTTTTCCTTAAAACCTCTTCTACATCATTTATATGTTGGACATTTGAGTGTACACCGCATGCCTTGCCCTCTGCTGGGCATTGTGAGGACACATATGTAAAGGGTAAATTTTGCAGTCCATCTTCAAGAACCTAATGGGTAAGGAAAACATCTACATATACTTCTATTTAGAGTTACACATTGCATTTGTTTTAGAGGGATTGTATTGGGAGGATGAGAAGGCGGCCTCCTTTAGACCTCCAATTTGGGCTGGCTTTAGGGGAGTTCTGGTTAGAAAGGAGGTTGCTTTTGCCTTTAAAGTCCTAAAGTTTATAATAGAAAAAAGGAGTTGGGTGAGGGTAGAGTTTTTCAACTTCAGCACTGTCGAGGTTTTGGTCAAATAATTGTTTGGGGGCCTGCCCAGTGTACTGTAGGATGCTTAGCAGCATCCATGACCTCCACCCACTAGATGCCAGTAGCGTCCTCCCCTAGTTACAACGACCAAAAACGTCTCCAAGACATGGCCATATCCACCATTAAAACTGACGTCTCAAGCACTGTTAATTTCTGCCTATTTCATAATGGCAGCAAATGCTGGATTTCCAGTTAGAAGCTAACAAAATTACAACAGTGATCTTTACTGTGGCCTCTAGGAATATTAGGATTAGTGGAAAATAAGACTATAATAAAATAAGAATAGAAATCTAGAGGAGTTCTAAAAATTAGATAAAGGGGTTCAAACTTGCAATAGATCGTAGAGAACTACTTTTAAGCATCAAAAAGACACAGTTCTCCCCTTCGCCCTCTCACCCTTCAAATTCTAAAGTGACTGTGAGGATTTTCCTATCAGAGCTGCTTCTTTTTTTTTTTTAATCCTCACCTGAGGATATTTTTTTCAATTGCTTTTTTTAGAGAGAATGAAAAGGGCAGGAAGGGGAGAGAGAGAGAAGCAGTGATGTAAGAGACACATCAATTGAATGCCTCCCACAGGTGCCCCCACCAGGCCCAGGAATTAGACCTGCAACCCAGGTATGTGCCCTTGACTGGGAATCAAACCCAAGACCCTGTGGTGTGCAGGCTGACATTCTATCTACTGAGCCATACTGGTCAGGGCCAGGGCTTGTATTTATAAGACAGTGCTTATGTTAATACTATCCAGATGGGGGGGAAAAAAGTGAGAAGCGGGCACTGATGGTTGGATTGCTTTTTAATCTGGTGATCTCTTGGCACTTTGGTCCAGAAGGGTATACCTGTCATCCATCAGTGCCCTGATCTGAGGGCACCCTGTCTGCTAGCCCAGTGCCCAACCCCATCAGCAGCTTGCTGGCCAACTTTGCTATTGCCCTCACTCCCTCAGAGGCCATGGGGAAGATCACAGCTTTACTTCCACTAGACTGTAACTGGAAATGTAGCATATGCTGCTGTTACAAAAACGGGAAGAAACCCACAGTGGTGTTAACAGTGCTTGTGACTTGTTACCAGGAGAAAACAGATGTTTTCATATTGCAGTGGATGAGGCATCTTAAGTTATCCTCTATGCTCAACATGCTTCAGATTACATGACACCTGCTTGCTAAGTGTATGGAAGTTTGTCTCTGCCCTAACCAGTTTGGCTCAGTGGATAGAGCGTTGGCCTGTGGACTGAAGGGTCCCGGGTTCGATTCCAGTCAAGGGCATGTACCTTGGTTGTGGGCACATCCCCAGTAGGGGGTGTGCAGGAGACAGCTGATCAATGTTTCTCTCTCATCGATGTTTCTAACTCTCTATCCCTCTCCCTTCCTCTCTGTAAAAAAATAAATAAAATATATATTTTTAAAAAGTTTGTCTTTTTGCCCAGCCAGTGCGGCTCATTGGTTGAGTATCAACCTAGGAACCAGGAAGTCAGTTCAATTCCCGGTCAGGGCACATGCCCGGTTGCAGACTCGATCTCCAATAGGGGGCGTGCAGGGGGCAGCTGATCAATGATTCTCTCTCATTGATGTTTCTATCTCTCCCTCTCCCTTCCTCTCTGAAATTAAAAAAAAAATTTTGTCTTTTAAGATCTTAACTGCTTTTTGTATAATTAGCTTTATTTGCAATCCTGTGTATTTTATGCACTTAATACATATTTCTGGGAAGGGTTAGTAGGCTTAATCAAACAGCTACAAGTTTTTTGTTTTGTTTTGTTTTTCACAAAGAAAGTTAAAAACTCTTGCTCTGGCACTGGCAAGTTTGGCTCAGTGGATAGAGCGTTGGCCTGCAGACTCAAGGGTCCCAGGTTTTATTATGGTCAAGGGCATGTACCTTGGTTGCGGGCACATACCCAGTAGGAAGTGTGCAGGAGGCAGCTGATTGATGTTTCTCATTAATGTTTCTGACTCTCCCTCTCCCTTCCTCTCTATAAAAAAATCAATAAAATATATATATATACACACACACACACACTCTTGCTCTGGTGCTTACTGCCATCTTTGGAGCCATTTCAAATTCCTGTTAGTAATGTGAAGTAAGACTTTTGGCAACCAAAAGCTTATCTGTATTTTGGGGTTCTTCAGTTCCACTACATGTTACCATGCCCCATTTGGATGACTTTGATCGTTAACAAAATAGACTTTTAATAATTAAAACTCTTCTAAAAATTGTGGTTCTGTTCCATAAACATATTTTTATATATTTTTATTGATTTCAGAGAGGAAGGGAGAGGAAGAGAGAGTAAAGTATAAATATCTGAGGGAGAGAAGTAGCAGGAGTCAAATGCTGTTCAACATGTGTCCCTTCCCTAGGCTGTTGGTTTGTACGTTTGTCATGTTCATGCCTTAGCCTTGGAAGGAATCTTTGAGTTCATTTGATCTAATTCTCTAAACATCATTGGATTCCATTTTACATTTTGACTAAAAAAAGGTTGTGAAGCCCTGGCCAGGTAGGCCAGTTGGTTGGTTAGATCATCATCCCAATATGCCAAGGTTTCAGGTTCAATCTGTGGTCAGGGTACATATAAGAATCAACCAATGAACACAAATGTAAGTAGAACAACAAGTCTATGTATGTATGCATCTAATTCCCTGCCTCCCTCTCAAGTCAATTAAAAAAAAAAGGGTGTTCTGATGATGGCAAGCTCCTTTACCTTGAAATACTCTTGCAACACAGACACCTTTGGGAGCTGGTTAGAAATACAGAATCTCATGCCCTACCCCAGGCCTTCTGAATCAGAACCTGCATTTTAATAAGATCTGGAGGCAATTTGCACATTAAAGTTTGGAACCAGAGGTCTAGTCTCCATTTAAAGAGCTGTAACAATTAGAGGGTTAGCTGTCTCAGAACCGGGTTTGAGCTGTAAGTCCAAGTGGAGGGACTGTATTGCTCGTTACTGTCCACCTGGGTATGTGGAGAATGCCAGACCAAAATCACCTCCCTGGCAGAACCACAGCACAGAGTGTGTACCTCGTGACTACTAGCACAGTTCCGAGTCAGACTTCATTCATGGCCTAAGCTTTGTTAGTCCTTTATTATAGTGGCCACCTACCTTTCTGACCTCACAGACCACCAGTGGTCCGTGGACCACCGGTCGGTGACCAGTGCTTTATTAGACCTGATGAGATACTGCAATGATTGTGTAGATGATTGTGTATTACTTTGAAATAGAGATGTGTGTGTTTTTTTTATTAGATTAACCCTGAATTTCATTATTATTTAGTAGATACAGTTATATATTTTACAGGTGTGTATTAAGTGCCTGTTTTGTGCCAGGGACTGTTTGAAGTACAGAGGATGCAGCAGTGAACAAAACAAGACAAAAGGTCTCTGCCTTACTGAGCTTCAAGAAGTCCTGGCTAAGGTGACATTCAAGTGTAGATGTGATGGCAGTGAGGAGCCATTCCAGGCAGAGGCCGCTAGGCAGAACCTGGCTGCCGAGTTTCCCCTTGGTGGCTAGAGTGGATGGAGGGGAGGAGAGAAGTGGGAGATGTCAGAGAGACGACAGGAGCCAGGCCCTTGTAGCTCATAGGAGAGGTGGCTGTAAAGATGCAAAGAATGATTAGCTAGTGCAGGCGTGCATACTGAGTGTTCATTTAGATATGAAGCAAGGGGCTTACATAAAAAAGAACTTTGAACTTACTGGAAGACATTCATCAAGGTTGAGTTGGGGCTCTGTCTTTGGAGAGCGTTCTCTCATTACCTTCCTTGCTGTAGCAGAAGGCAACATTTGGAACTGATCTTCATTCTTATGCACATCAAGCTGATGACTGGAGCGCTGCTGTTAGGGTGAGTCAGGGAGCATCTGAGTTGAGCGTAGGTCACATGGGCAAATTAACTTAACCAAAAATAACCCCCAAAACAGCATTTCTGGGAAATGCAAGGGAAGACAGCTTTTAATGTAAACAAAGGAACAAAGTAAAGATAAAGCTGTGTGAAAAAGTGAACGTTTTGGAAAATAAGAAGAAATTCTTGGGAGGAGGGGCGGGGAGAGGAGAGGTGGGGAGTACTGAGGAATACAAATTTTCTTTCTAGTAGTTATAATTTTAAAGAGTTTTCTTACATGTGTTTATATCAGATGCAATGCATACATTTTAAAATCTTTCCCTTTCTCTTTGTAGCATGGCAGTTGGACCTACACCCTTTAGCTTTTCCTATTAACCCACAGAAGGAGCTTCCTATTCTCTCTGGGTTTCCCCTTGATGGTGCTGAGAATTGTCCACATGATGGGTACAGTAAAAACTTGGACATGGGGCTATCAGTGATTCACACCTTGGCTGCAATTAGAATCATGTGGGGAGTTTAATGCATAAAACAAAAGAAAACCACAACCAGTGTCCCAGCCCCACTTCATAAATTCTGATTTAATTGGGGTGTGCAGTACTTGGTGTTGGTGTTTGTTCTCCTAATGCCTTGGGGTTTCCTCAGGCAGCCAAAGTTGAAAACCATCCTTTCAATCCAGCTCTCCTTATTTCACAAGCTGTGTTCTGACCACACCATTGAATGTAGAGCATTCTCCCACACTCACCCGTTGCCTCCCTCACCCCTCCTCCCTGTAGGCTGAGAGTTGGGAGGCTGATTTTCTCTTTGTGGCTGTTGGGGATGTTTCAGGTTAGGCAAGTGGTGTGTGTGCAGAATGTGGTGTGCGAGCTCAAGGCAGAGAGGTTTGTCACTAATCCAGACAACTCGGCCTCTTCTTAGGGCCAGGAGTTAGAATTACTTACCAGGGTAGCTAAGAGAACAATGGGGTTCATATGAGTCAGGCCAAATAGGAAGGAATCTGCTGTGGTTATGTTTATTATATACTAGTAGATATGAATGTCAGCCTCCTGAGTTGTTTCCCTTAGTAATATTTACTATTGGAACTAAAAATCTTGCTTTTTGAGTAATTACTTATACCTAATAGTGCTATTAGTAGGACAAAAATTCATTTCTGGAGTATTCTGACCATTGGATGATTAAAAAAAACAACAACTTTGCCAAACCTAAGGGAAACAGTTCAGTTTAGTTAGATTATCTAAGTGGTTTAAAATTGTAACTGTCTTGGTAACTAATATCCTGGTAATATTATTTAAAAAATTGACATTTGGTGGGATGTATTGGATTGGTGGTGTCATTTCCTTGAATTATATTAACTTCCAGGTTATCAGATTTATGATGAGTTCCTTTTCTTGTGCCGTATCTCCTGGACCTGTCAGTCTTGTGCTATGCGTGCACAGTGAGACTTGTCTGCACAAAGCAGGGAGACGTTCCTGCTCCGGTGGCTTTGACAAAGGTGGGAATAGAGAGAGCTTGTGGTCTTATTGCAGTTCTATGAATGATTAGCTGTTGCTCTGTATTTCATGTGGTGAATGCTGTAGGAATTGTGGCCATCTCCATCCTCTCCTCCTAACTCTCTATCTCTGCCTCAGTGCCCCACCTCCAGAGCTTTATTGAGGTGATGAGGTGATGAAGTTTATGCTTGCAGTGCACTTAACAGGTGCTTTTGATCAGTTCCCACCTATTAATTAAGTAATTAAGTAAACTAATGAGAACCAAGGCCAGGGAGCTCAGGGGTGGGGTGAGATAAGATACATGTCTCAAGTCAAACCTGTAGCAGAAGCACGATCAAAAGTCATGCTCCTTTTCCCTTTATTATGTACGTAGTTACTGTGAGAAGTCCTGCCTCTTTTGATAAACTTTAAAATCATAACTTTCCTCTATTGTTTGACATACTTTTTCAAATGAAAAACCATTATGATTTCTATGAAAGAAAATACAACATCTCAGTTAAGAACTATGGTAACTATACTTATTAAATACTAAGTTTTTTAAAGCACAACTTGAAAACATCTGACATGCATGTTTAATCTCAGTACAGTGGATTCGAGATCAAGTATACATGTTGCATGCATCAAGGCTAGTAATTACAAATTATAGTCATCGTCATCATCATCTTCATGTTTTCTTTTCAATGCATTTGTTGATTCATTAGCAGTATTTTGTGATGACACCATGTCAGTGGTAATAATGTTTTTGACCCAATTAATGATGAATTAATCAGAACATTCTGAACTGCTGATGTTACAGGAATTGATGCTTTTACAGCTGGGGACTGTGAAGTGGGTATCTGTACTGTAAACCTTTGCCCTGTGAGGGACATTGGAGCCCCTACTTTAGTTGAAATTGACATGGTTTGTGGGGTTCGTGTGCCAAGCGTGCGAGTTCTTGGTATGTTAGTAACTGAACCAACACTTAATCATGGAACTGTTATTCTTCCTGCAGAAGCAGATGCCTTTTTTTTTTTTTTGTAAAGATTTAAGTCTATAGTTTGGATCAGTTCAGTAATATCTATCAGGTAAAAATCTAGGACCTGAATATGGCTTGAATAATGGCAGTGGGGTTTGATTTCTTTGCCTTACCATCTATAATAATGAAAGTGTAATATGCTAATTAGACCAGACAGCTGGATGACCAGGTGAAGCCGGGACTCGCCCTTGCGTGAATTTTGTGCATCGGGCCTCTAGTATATAATAAAAAATCTCCTAGGGAAGGAGAGGTAAAAGACTGGTCAGTACAACATTGGATTGCCAATCGCATATCATCTGCATCAACAGTAGCTTTCTTAGCATGGCTTGAATAAATGTTTGCATCATCTAGAATTGTGGTCACATACCAGAAGGCAAACTACAACATCTGACATTTATAATTCTTGGCTCGTATTCTGTAATCCCCATATCCTTCAGGATTTGTGCCATCATCTGTGCATCTTTTGGCATGCTCTTGGGAGAAGCCATCTTGCCAGACTCCATGATATCCGGTGACCAGACTTCTCGAGCTAAATCACCCACGTTAACATATTTTAATTTCCCGATCTTGATGCAAGTTCTTTGCCTAGTGTAGTTTTTCCAACCCCTGGTGTACCCATGAGCAGGATGTTCAGAAACAATGAGATTGTTCTGGAAACCTCAGCATGAGGGCCCTAAGCACAACCTGTTGTTTGAAATTTTGATATACATTCAGTTGTGGCTCTGAAGAAGTTAAAGCATTGGTCATTATTTTCTTCTAAATCCTTATAAATATATTTTGGTCATTATTTTCTTCTAAATCCTTATTAATGTATTTTGGCTATAAAATTTTCAAATACAAAGTTGTTATTAAAGGGGGGAAAATAAAAGTTATTGCATCTTTCCCACCGTACCCAAGAAAGTCTCTTCTCCCTCCTCCCCATGCCTGTCCTCAGGTCACTACAGTTAAGGGTTTGCCATATCCTTCCAGGACCCTTTCCATTCATTTACATACAAATACATTCCCTTTAAACCAAAGAAAAGGAAGAGGGTATAGAATGATACTTTATGGCTTGTTTTTTAAATCTTTCTGTTTGTTGACAAGCTTTCATGGTGGTTTTGTTCTGTAGATGCATTGTCCTTGATTTAGTCAAGTCTCTTGGTAACTATTTAAGACTAGAGGCCCGGTGCATGACATTCGTGCACTAGGGGGTGTGAGGGTCCCTCAGCCTGACCTGCACCCTCTCCATTTGGGAGTTTCTGTCTATCTTTGTAATCATATGAGCGAATTGTCTAAGACCCCAACTCAGTTTGGTTTGTTACTCACAGAATAATAGAGGCTTTTTTTTCTTCGCTTCATTGGTGGAGATTTTCTGGAAGTTTTAGGATATCTTCCCTTTAATTTTTCCTAGATGCTCTGATTTTACTTATGTATCTCATCTTTGCTTTCCCTCCATCCCCCACTACAACAGTAACTTGCTCCAGGCTCACTTTGCTCTAGTATCTAGGAGATCCGTCTGCCACCAAAGCTATGATTCCCAGAATTCCTGATGTTCCCCACTATCTTGGTTTTCCCTTCCTGCCGTCTCGGTCCCATGGCCTGCCACTCTGGCCAAGTCCTCCAAGTGGCCAGCTCTCCCTCTTTGCTCTCCACCTGGTGGCCTGGGGAGCCAGTTTCCCCAAGCCACTCCACTCTCCACCAGCTCTCCTGCTCTGCTCTCCACCCGAAGCCTGTGTATGCAGATGAACCCGCCATCTTTGTTGGGTTAATTTGCATACTCCTGATTGGCTGGTGAGCATAGCAGAGGGATGGTTAATTTACATGTTTCTCTTTTATTATGTAGGATGTTTTCAGGTTTTCACTATTATAAACACTGCTGCAGCAAGCACCCTCTCCTCTTACACCCCCCCACACACGCACATCTTTTTCACATTTAAGTACTTAGTGTGATGAATTCCTAGAAATGAAATTGTGATATAATTTCAGAATATGCTTTTTAAAAATGTACCCTCAACTAGATCCAGTCCTATTCCATCCTTTATTGCTGTTTTTAGAGCATTTTATGATTTATTCAAGATTTGTAGAAGGACAGTGTAAGTCCTGCTGTGTAATTATTTTTAAAGGCTCTGTCTTACATATAGGTTTATAATTCATGACAGCTTGGCTGACATAGTTTTATCCAGTTCAGCGAACCATGGACACAAGACACAGATTCCCATTTTTTGCTTAAAGTTCTTTGGGCTGTTTTTAAATTTCAGAGGTGAGTAGTAGATGGGTGAAATTTTTGACTTTCACAGGAAGCGCTTATTGTTACACTTGTAATACCTGTTTTATAGAAAAATTGGAAACTACAACAAACATAAATGACTTTTAAATCACAATGAAAATCACTCCATATGAACCAAATGGAAGAAATTAAGATGATTATGTTTTTGTCCCTTTAGGTCACTCCAAGAACCGAAACCCCTGTCACTAGTGTCAGTAATAGTTTGGAGAATGCACTACGTACGTCAGCACATTCCACTGAGGAGTCGCTGCCCAAGAGGACTGTGGGAAAACACTCCAAAGGTGAGTCTGTCCATCTGCAGGGCTGAAGGGAAGGAGTTGTACTAGAGTGGAGAGGGGAGAGTTTGCACTGATATTTGTAAATGCTTTTAGATCTTTTGTATACACTAATTGTAATAAGTTGTATTCTTTTTCTACATTCTCTAAGTAATACGTGACTGTATCTTGGCTGTAAAAATTGCAAATGTTGATATTTATTAAGGAGAGAAAAGTGAAAATTGTTACATCCTCCTACCACCAAACTAAGTAAAGTCTAGAGCAGCAGTATCCTGACGAACTTTCTACAATCATGGAATGGCCTGCATCTGCACTAATTCATTTGCCACCAGCCACTTGTGCTTTTTGAGCATGTTTGAAACATGACTTATGCAACTAAGGACCTGAAATTTCATTTATTTTTCATTGCAATTGCAGTAGCTCAGTGTGGACCATGGCTACTATATTGGGCAGTACAGCTTTGGACTGGATGGAGGGCACATTTTAGATGAAGCTGTGAGTTCCTTGGTTCTGGTATGCCTGACTTTTGCAGCCATCTTGGACAGTCAGAGTCCGTTGCTGTACAGTTGGTAAGCTGTGTGGAGGTATGGGGTACTCTAGGCGTGTGAAGGTGATGTGTAGAACTAGATGGCTGGACAGTGAACCCCAAGTCTGCAGAGTCGTCAAATGGGTCAGGATGACCTTGATTTGGATGATCGTCATGAGGCCCCAAGCCATTCACTCAGCTGGTCTTTGTTCCTTCCCCCTTTTGTTTGTGTCTCTTCTAGAACTGAGCTGCACTAAGGTGGGAGCTGTACCTGCTTGTTTTGTGTTTTCCATTCTGTCTCCCTCCTGTCTCAGGCACAGTGCTTTGCTCCTTACAGATACTTAGTAAGCACTTGTTTTTTTAAATAAAGCTCAATTTTTATAAAATCATAGCAAGCCACCTGTCTGTGACTTGGGTCATATGCTGGATATATGTGTGTTCTACCATCTTCACCCATGTTTATTTATATGTGACCATGACATGTTATTAAAATAGTAAATCCTTATAGCAGCCGTGGGGCACAGTCAGCTTGTTTTATGTACTCCACTCCAGGGACCATCATTCTCAGGACGCAGCAGGGCTTCATCTGCGAGGTGGTGTCACTCAGTCATAGGCACTTTCTCCCCATAAAACTGCTCTTGTCCTTTTTCCTTCTGAGTGTCATCCAGGGAACAGTGCCTGGTGGGGTATTGCTCCCTTTGTCTCCAGACAATCCAGCACAGTAGAACTTGTGCTCTGCACCTTCCTGATTTGAAAGGCTGGCCTTTTCTTCACCACAGTGGTTTTTCCTCAAGACATAATTATCAAGAACCCCCTCACGCCTTTTTAAAAATATAATTGCAGAACATGTGGCTGTTATCTCCGTCACTCTTTTTGTCTGTGTTTTTGGTGCCCAGAGAGCCAGTGTTAGCATCACTTGTGCCAGACATCAATTATCTACAGTGTTCTCCATTCAGTGGTCATAGTTGGTAATAGTTTTTTCATCCAGAAATTATTAAGCAAGCTAACTTGGTTTTTCGTCACACTTTCTGTAATATTCTGTTCAGCCTAGGTTATTGCTCTTTTGGAACTCTAAAGTCACTCTAAGTATTATTAGAATAACCTTTTCTCATTGTCTATTCTGTAATCCACATGTGTTTTGGTTTTTCTCTGCTTATTTGGAAGTTTGTACTGATACAGTTTTACTTATAAAATAAAGAATTCAGACGTTTCCATTTCTTTTGTATAAGAATCAGGGAATAGCAGTAAGGACAGTGTGAAACCCTGACTGCTCTGGTCAGGTCGTGTTCCAAGCCTATTGCATAGACTAATCCACATAATTTTCTGAAGAACTCTGTGGGAGCGCAGTTACACCTATTTAATTCTAATATCAATCCCATGAAGAGATTATTGCCCCATTTTACAGATGCAAAAACTGGGTCACAGATAAGTAACATTACCAAGGTAAGCTAGTGCTCTTACCACTAATGTTAGATTGAAGAAACAGAAAATTAAAATCAAGATGGCAGTGCTTACAAAGGACACATTAAAAAATGAATTAATCTTTTTTCTATACTGTTTAATGTGAACATTTTCAAGTGCTGGCATAGAGAACACTGTGTAGTAGTTGCCCACATCTGGTTTCAGCAACAGGTAATCGACTGTGTATTCCTTTGGGGCCTTGCGTTACTCAGGAATGTTGAGCAGGACTGTTGTACACACTCTAGGAAAGCAAGTCTCCCCAAATCCAGTTACTTGTATTTATTATTATTATTAAGACTTAGAGAGACAGCTATAATGTACAAGGTGAGGCGGAAATTACTTTTAATAATATTCTAAGTGAAAGAAGTTCTATAACATTTTACTTTACTTGCCTGTCCCTTATCTGCCCATCTCTCTATCCATCAAAACATTACTTTTTTGATGCATTTCCAAGTAAGTTGTTAATGATTAGTGTAGTTCTCCTGATCGGCCATAGTTGTCATATCTGATCATATGTGCTATATACCTACAACCTACAGCTTAGTTCCTGGATGAACAGTGGGTTCTCTGTAACTCCTGAGTCCTGCATTCTGACGTGAGCATCCTTCTCTCTGAAGCTGCTCTCATGGAAGGTCACAAATGACTCCTTGGGTGATAAGTCAGCTTTTATTTCACCTGGCATTTGTGACTACCCTACTCCGGACTTTGTCCTCTGTAGTTTTCTTTTCATTTTTTAAGTTGTGGAACATTAGACATATGCAAGCCTTGGTGTGGCACATTCCACTGGTCTCTTGACAACACGCTGGCCAGGTTTTTTCTTCCTTCCTTTTCGCTTCTGTTTGCTTTGCAATTCCTTCTTCTTCTGCCCCTTAAACATCAGTGCTCTCCTGGCTCTTTCTTGGTCCCCCACTTAACACTGAGCAGTCTTCTCTGAGCCACTGTCCATCTATTGATGACTTTAGATCTGAGAATCCAGCTGTGACTGTTCTCCTGGACCCCAAGCCCCTGTGAACCCACCAGTCAGTGACCATTGCCACCACCTAAAATGGGTTTCCAATATTCGTGATTGACAACCAATGTTCAGGCACTTGGGACAAAACCTAGAAGTCCATGACAGTCCTCTGTCTCTCTTAAGGGGTCTCAGACCTCGCAGTCCTGGCATGTCTATCCCTGTAAGGCTGTTGTGGTTTCTTCTTACCATCACTGGACCACCATCCTGGTTCACTGCTGCCTGTGGATTCATCTCTCCAGCCCATTTTCTGAGCAGGGATCTGTCCAGCATGTTGGATCATGATCTCCTGTTTAGGGAGCCTGGCAGCAGCACTGATGGCAGCAGCTAATGTCATACAACACTAAACAACCAGCAGCTTGCGTGTGTTCACCTACTTAATACCACAGACCCATGTAGTGGAAACCAGCATTCCTTTTGTTCATGATTAAAGAACTGCCCAAGGTCACTGAACTGGAAAGTGTCATATTTCAGACTGAGCCCGCCTCACTGCAGAGCCAGTGGGTTTACCTTAACCTGCAGAGAGGCCTGAGTTTCTTTATGTGCCCCTTGTGGGGTTGGGTAGGCTGGCCCTGTCTGTGTCCTTGCCTCCCCTCTCTGCTCTGGTCTCCTGTCACCCCTCTCTTTGTGTCCTGGCTCCCACAGTGACTAAACTTACTAAAACACAACACACTGTCATACCTCAGCCTGCCCACTGTGTTTGCTCTGCCCAGATGGGCCCTTCCCTTTGCGGTGTAGGTCAAGTATTACCATTTTGAACTCTAATTTTTCTATCACTATGGCTGGTACTGTGCTAAATGTATGGTAATGCTGAAGAAAGTGTTTGCCCTGAAACATAAATAAGTGAAATTCTACAGACTTCAAAATGCAAGTGTCTTATCACTAACCACTCAAATGGAAAATGTGTGTTCATTTCCTGTTTTTGCTACTTTAGAAATATCTTTTATCAGCTTTGTGTTTTTTGTTTCTATCTCAATTTATGATAAGAGTCTTAAATATAGCATGATATGTGTACTAAAAAGATGTAGAAAAAAGGATCAGCTTAATCAGTGTAGTAGTGATTTTCACATTTTAACAATAGCTGAAAGAAGCAATGCTTTTAAAATGTATTCCCATTAACACAGGCAAGTAAATGAAAGTGGGAAAGCAAGTTGATATTTTAGGAACATTATTCAGCTGGCCTTTTAAGAATACAGTTTTTCAATTTTTAAATGAAAACTAGATTTCAGTAATAAAATTTTAAAGCAGGAAGCATCTTAAATGTTACTCTTATTTAATGTCTTTATTTCAAGTATGAAGATGAGTTTGCTTACATATCTTAGGAGAACGAATTGTTTGTGCTACAAAATTATTATTTCATCTTTTCTATCAGTCATAAATATCCTTTTTACTATGACTTATTTTAGTGTAGTTTTGGTAATTTTTGAAGGGGTTTCTTGTTACTGGGTATATAGAATTAAACTGATAAAGATACCTTGAAATCAAATAAAAGATATTTGATAGAAAGCTACCAACCACCCAGTTTTTTCCAGAAGACTTTAGAAGGGGAAATCATTTCAAAAAAGTGGCTTATTCTTGGAACATATTAAAGCTATTATCTATAGGTGTCTTATAAATACTGATGTAACAGTTGGCTCTTATAAATCATTTGAAGATGCTTGTTAGCCAATGTGGTCCTGAGGCTGTGACAGTTTTATCCAGGCGCTCCCTGGGCTGAAATGAAGAAATGTATTACTGGTCCTAGGACCTGCTGGCTGTGTGGCCTCTCTGTCAGTCATTGTCCTAAATCATCTGTGACTCTGTGCCAGCCCCAATGACTGCTCCTGCTTCAGGACTTTCAGCTGCTTGCCTGGGCTTTTATTACAACACATTCGTATTTTCTACACAAAATTCCCTCCCTCTTGTTTCAGTTACATTAGTGTATTGATTTTTATTTTTTAACTTATTTATTTTTTTAAAATAGTGTATTTTTATTGATTTCAGAGAGGAAGGGAGATGGAGAGAGAGATAGAAACATCAATGATGAGAGAGAATCATTCATTGGCTGCCTCCTGCATGCCCCACACGGGATCAAGCCCACTACCCAGGCATGTGCCCTGACCCAGAATTGAACCATGACCTGCTGGTTCATAGGTTGACACTCAACCACTGAGACACACCACCTGGGTTTAATTGATTTTAGAGAGGGAGGAGGGGAGAGAGAGAGAAATATCATTGTCAGAGAGAAACATTGATCAGTTGCCTCCCATTACATAACGGGACCGGGTACCAAATCCAAAACCTGCCCTGACCAGGAATCTAGCCAGTGACCTTTCAGTGCATGGGATGGTGCTCAACCAGCTGAGCAATACCAGAGCTAGTGTATTGGTTTTTAAAATTAGGTATTGAGCCCTGACCAGGTAGCTTAGGTTAGAGTGTCGTCCCTATATGAGAAAGCTTCGGGTTCAGTCCTCCATCAGGGCACGTAGAAGAAACAACCAATGAATGCATAAATAGGTGGAACAACAAATTGATGTTTCTGTCTCTCTCTCTCTCTCTCTCTCTCTCTCTCTTTCATCAACTTAAAATTTTTTTAAGGAATTAAAATTAGGTATTGATTCAGTTCTAAAAGTAGTTTAATGCATTTTACTAATATATTTTATTGTTATGTGATCTAATTTGTAAGGTTTGAGAGTTTCTAGTGTGCATCTTGAATGAATAAAAGAAGAAAAGTTTGAACAAACAAAATTTTAAAAGGAAAAAGCACATTGTCCTTTTCTTTCTCATCTCAACATGGTCTAGCCTCATATTCCTTTGTCCCTTTTCTATCTGTCTGACATAGACATACCTATACACAGTCTGGATCCCAGCCCCTTTTCTCCTGTCCCCAAGCGTTTCCCCAGATGGACACTCCTATCCTTCCTAGTCTGCCTTTAGAGCACTGTTCCTGGCCATGACTGGCTCATCTCCAACCAAATAGAAGTGTGCCCTGTATGTCTTCAAGTCTTTCCAGTTGATGCAAATCCCGTCTTCACAGTCACCTTTCACTGTCTGTCCCTTCAGGCGATGCATTGATATCTAGCCCCTAAAATTTACATGTTTGCTTGTACTCTTCAGAAAGCAGTGGGATTTCTGTGACTGTTAGATGATTCAGTCTGCAGGACTGACCAGGAAGGTGAGAGACAGAGGAGGGGAGGGGTCCCTTCATCTACCAGTAGACTTTAAGTGGATTGTAAATAGATATTTGTATGCATATAGATGTACTTTAAATTGATGAAACCATATTACTAAAATTTTGAGGAAAGGCTAATCGTAATTTTACCACCAATTAGTATAATTATTCCTGTTATCATTGCTATTACTTTTGATAATTTATTTTTAGTCTGTTTTACTTTTATACTTTAAACAACTATAATCATGTTTTACATATAATTTATATTTTTTAGTTGTATTATAAGCATTTTTTCATGGCTATGTTTTTGTAATTGTGGTCTTTAATATGGCTCCAAAATTGAAAGTGTAATTAAACATCTTTGAATCCTAATTAAGCACCCATAATGCTGCCCTCCACATTAGCCATTGTCAGTGATGTCTGCTGCAGAAACTCATCCCACAGGTGCCCTCCTGCAGGCTCCCCTTCTCCCGTTTTTAGAGCCTTGTGTAATGGCAGGTGTTTACTGAGAGGGCAGTATGGAGAGAATTTCACTGTGAGTAAAGTGGCAGAACATTTACTTAGTCCAGAGCTTTCCCGGTGGCAAAAGCTGCTGCAGCATCCCTATATGTAGGCTTGGTGGCACTGACTTGTAGAGCTAAAACAAAGCACCATGTCAGTTGGTCTGATGGTTTTGAAGAGTCTTCACAAACATTTCAGTCCTGGAATTCAAATGCTTTTCTTATTTGAAAACAGCTGAATAATGTTCATCTGCTTTTCACATTTTCCTGTCCAGATATGAGTCACTTCCTGCTTTCAGACCAGATGAGGTTTTGTTTTTTGCTTCTTTCCATAAATCCTAATATTATTCAGTTCTGGGACACTTAGGTACACATTGGTGTTCTGTGGCCAAGGAAAATGCTGACTAAATTTTTCTGTATTCATTGATTTTATATATCCTATTGTTTAAAAAAGTTGAAGATCTGGATTAGAATGATGTCATTGTGGGTAAGTTTTTTTTAAAATAGTGGTTCTGAAAACATAAAAGCTGTTTATTTGCTGACTGACTGAGGAAGTCATACAAGAACAGTGAGTAGTTTGAGTGCAAATAAGGAGCTGTACAACCTCTGGATGTAGTGTTTTCATTGTTTTGCCAGAATGGGAACACATACTCTTATTTTTTGGAGTAATTCCTTCCTATAAGGTGCTTATTTTAAATTTAAAACACTCTAAACAAAATGGGTTCTGTTATCTTTCAAGATGCATATCAACCCTGATGCAACTTTACAAAATCAGGGAGGTTTACAAGAGAATAACTTAGCAAGGGAAGGGTTGTAATATACCAGTGAACAAGATATGTTCTCACAGAGTACAAGAACTCATCTATCTTGTTCACTGGTATATTGCGAGCCCCTAGAATAGGACCTAATCCACAGCAGGAACTTCATAAGACGTGTTGGTAGAGCAGAGCTTGGTAAATTTTTTTCTGCAAAGATACAGATAATATTTTTGGCTTTCAGAGGCATATGGTAGTTCTCCTGTTCTGGGGTGAAAAGCAGCCATTGATGATATGTAAGCAAACAGTGTGGCCATGTGCCAATAAAACCATTTACACAAACAATTGGAGGGCAACTTGTGGTTTTCTAGCCCTTGGCTTAGGACAGTGCTGTCCAGTAGAACTCTGTGACGACTGAATGTTCCCTTCTGTGCTGTACGCTATGGTAGCCACCTAGCCACAGGTGACTGTTGACACGATGTGGTCAGTGCAACTGAGGAATTAGACTTTAATTTTATTGAATTGTGATTAATACAAATTTTAAAAAAGGTCATATGGGGTTAGTGGCTACCATATTGGGTGGTTCGGGGTTAGAACCTCCCCCAAAGCATGTTGGACAAAGCAGTTTGTTTTCTCTAGGATATTACGGAAAGGGACCAAAAAAACTGGGACCAAAAAAACTGGGGAATTGTTAATAAAAAGACTGTTGTAGAACTTCTCAGAGCCTTTAATATGCTGATGCACATGGACAGTCTGCGAGGAATTTTGCAGATTTTTCCTCCAAATTTTTTGACCATGAAGGTTTTCGGGGGTGGCTCTGAACATCTCATAGGACTGGTGTTCCTTGGAGAAGACTTTGGGAAACATTGGTGTGGCAGACAAGGAGCACGGGCATCTGTAGGAATTGTAACAATTATGTTGAGTATTAGACCGTTGGGTTGAAAGGTCTGTAGAAATCCTCATAGAACACTGCCGTATGTCCTCCAGAAAGAGTAAAGTAATGGAAGAAGGTGTTCTAATGCATCATTTTATTCTTGAGGATAAAAAATGCACCCATGTGTGTGGAAAGGATGGTAGAAGAGGCTGGTGCCTTTAGAACTCTCTTTCTCTAATGATGGTTTGTCTTTTTTTGTCATCGTCTGTCTGTGCAGCCAGTCTCTGACAATCCTCAATATTCTTTAGAGGCAGCATTGGGAATCTTCACTGTTCCTCCTATAACTGCTGCCCTTTTCACCTCCAGCTTTGTCCTGTCAGAGAAGGGTGAGACAAGAAGACCCAGTGAGAGGCTCTGGGCAGCTGTGCCTAAAACAGTAATAGTGGAAAACGTTGAGCATTAGTTTTTCAGAAATTGGAACAGATCATAACGATTCTTCAGTTAAAATTAGGTCATACTTGTGTGCATTCAAATAAACTTATGTTCTCTTTTCAAACACTGTTCTCCTTTTCTATGATTTGTATTTATTTATTTTTTGCCTGTTTTTCTTGCTTTACTTTTAAATTCACCTTCCATTCCTGAGTGTGACCGCTTTTTGCTTCCTCTTAAGTTTCTCATTCCAGGTGAACACACCGCAGAAGATACTGAACAGCGTTGGGCATTGAAAGCCTTGTTTTGAAAATTGCTAAAATATTAAATGCTAAACTAATATGTACTTCAGGGTTTTATTTCATTTTTATAATTTTGTTTGTTGTTTGTTGTTTTTGTGTGTGTGTTTTTTTTTACTTTTACAGTGAGTGTTGAAAAGATAGACCTGAAGGGATTATCACACAAAAAAAATGAAAGAAATGTTGAATGTTCCTTTGAGGTAAGATGCTAAGTTTTTTTCCCCTTTTCTCCTCTGAGGGATAGGAGGGAACATTTTCCATGAATTGATACTTTTATTTATCTAAATAAAAAACAGGCCATTTTACAAAACACTGCTAGTGCTGTGGAAATTAGAAAGCTGGGACTCGGCCTGTGGG
Organism: Murina feae; assembly: GCA_004026665.1. NCBI lineage: Eukaryota > Metazoa > Chordata > Mammalia > Chiroptera > Vespertilionidae > Murina > Murina feae. The sequence continues at coordinate 81,349 of PVJC01001089.1, read as the reverse complement.
TGGGCCGTCTCCAGGACTGGGCTTGTTGGGCTTCAGCCTAGTGGGCACTCACTCCCTGACCTCAGTGGCCTCCATGAGGGGGAGGGGCCGGAGCTCTGGAACAGCCTGGAGTTAACAGTTCAGTTCTATCCCTGTCAGCTACGTGACTGAGGACAATGCTGAACTTCTGTGCCCTACTACCTCCGGTCGGTAAAGGAGGAGGAGTTTGGGGGAGAATGAAATGAGACAGCCCCTTCAAAGCACTCAGCACAAGATCTGGATATAGTAAAAGCCTGCAAACAAAAGCTCTTCTCTGCCCACTAGATGACAAGAGCTTCTTGGTCTATATGGTGAATGCTCTCTACACTGACATGCTCAGCTGCTAGTAGTTGCTTACCTAAGTTGGCTAATGTGGAGATGTGAAGATTGAGACATACTATATATTACGATTAGAGACCCTCCAAGGCAGCACTAGACACTTCTTATGTTTTGTTGACCCGAACTTAGTTTCTTGGTCCCACTCAGCTATTGAAGAGGCTGGGTAATGAATTTGGGTTGCCATGTCCCTGAGGTTCTGTTACTTGCCCAGCATGTTGTATGAGTTTCTCCTTTGACCAGGTACCTAAATACTGATTGATAAGGAAAATCTGCTTCCTGCATTATTGGAGAATGTTCTCAGGAATGAAAGCTTCTGTGTAGTATTTAGTATGTATATTATGTGCAGTTTACTAGTTTTTCAAAGAGTATAACTACATGAAAATAAATACCTTTTCCACTAAAAGGATAAAATTTCATTTGTTTGGGAGGTACTGCGTTGTAAGAATCAGTTGTTAAGATACCGATGTCTTTTCAAAATATATGGAAAAGATATAAGGTTTTGGAGATTGCTAAAGCTTACGACTAGCACCCAAACTCAGGAGCCAGTAAACCTCGGAATCCCAGCATCATTCAGGCCAGTAGACATCAGGAGCCCAGCAAGTCCCCAGATCTTGGACATGCTGTCTCCTCCTTCCACTTGCTGCCTTTTGCCCTATAGTGTTTCCTGAGGGGCTGTTGGCAATCATTAGTTGCCTCCATAGGGCCTACTTGCGCATAGGATGGATCTGGGATGGTTGGCCCCACTCACAGGCCATCTGGTCATCTGGGCTTTGATTTGCCACTGTCTTCAGTCCTGTTACTTGTGGCAGGGAATTGGGTTTGTGCAGTGTGAGATGCAGAAATCCTATCAACACAACTGTCTGCTGCTGCTCATTAAAGAAATGAGCTTTGGCAGAATAGTTATGTGGCCTTTCACGACCTCTCGGAGGAGGAGGGGATTATAAGCAGCAGAAAGAGGCAGTAGCAGACTGGTAGGGATGGGAACTCATGTCTGAGTCCTCTGAAAGCAAGCTGCACAACTCCAAAAGGAGCCTGGAGCCACTGCCCTTCAGGCCAGTCACAGCCCTGAGCTTGCTGCATTAGACTAGGAACTATTGCTTGGAGTTGACACTGCTGACTGTCATACAGGGTTAGATGGTTTTATCCCAATGGCCAAGCTGAAGTGTCTGAAAAGCTGACTTTTCCTCATGTGATAACTGCTAAAAGTATTCTTGTATTTAGGAAAGTAAAAATCCTTCCAGTAGTCCAACTAGCTGTTCTTTTGAGGTGGGAACTTGTGCCCAAAGGAATTTACAGTCCAAAGTGCATTTGTTGGATGGTATTCAAAGTACAAAGGGAAGATATAATCAACATTTTTAAAAAATTCATCTTATTTACAAAACACACCATTAATTTGTGCAGCTTAAACTGTGTGCCGGTGTGCTGGTGAGTTGTCCTGTACTCTTAAATAAGGGACTGCTTGTAGGATACAGATATGTGTTCAAGTGTAAGAAAAGCGCAACCACCTTAGGGTGGTTTCACTGCAGTCACTCTAGCTAGCTGTCATCAGATCCTATAGCTCTGGTGGGAGGAAGAACTGGTGGGCTACAGGGCGAGAAGACAACAATGTATCTTTAAACTTTTTCCCATTTTAAAGGCCCCCCCCCAAAAAAAAAATGAAGTCCCAATAGAGTTTTTTCTGTTTTACAAATGAGATTGATTTTAAAATGTATATGGGAAGAACTGTAGAGTACTCAAAAATGATTTGGAAAAGAAGAAGGAAGTTAGGAGACTCACATTACCTTTAAGAGTTACTGTTACACCACAGGAATCCTGACACTGGCGTTGCTGCAAGGGTAGAGGCATTGATCAGAACAGAGTTCAGAATTAGACTCAGATGGAAGTGATCCATTGATTTTTGACAAAGATTCAAAGGCAGTTCAATGAAGAAAAGATTTTTTTCAACACTTGATTCTGGAGCAAATATTCCATACACACAAAAAATGAACCTTGATCAAATCTCACCTCTTATACAGAAATTAACTTAAATTTTATTACAGACCTAAATGTAGAACCTAAAACTACAAAATCTGAGAAGAAAGCATAGGAGAAAGCTTTATTACTTAAATGAGGCAAAGGTTTTTTTGGATACAGTGTCAAAAATATCCATAAAAGACAAAATAAGTGCATTAGACTTCATCAAAATTTAAAACTTGCTCTTCAAAAGGCACTGTTAAGAAAATAAAAAGACAAGAAAGGCACAGACTAGGAGAAAATAGTTGCAGATTACATATCTGATAAATAATTTGTATTCAAAATACGTAAAGAACTCTCCAGCTCAATAATAAAACAGTCCAATAAAACATGAGCCAAAGATTTGAACATACACTTCACCAAGGAAGATGTATGGATGGCAAAGAGCATATATGAACAGATGTTCAGCATCATTAGTAGTTAGGAAAATTCCAGTGAAAAGCACAGCAAGGTAGCCTGGGCAGTGTGGCTCAGCAGTTGAATGATTAAGCGTGGACCTAGGAACCAAGAGGTCTTCGGTTTCACTTCCAGTCAGGGCACTTGCCCAAGTTGTGGGCTGATCCCCAGAAGGGGGCATGCAGAAAGCAGCTGATCAGTGATGTTTCTCTCTCATTGATGTTTCTATCTTTCTATCCCTCTCTTTTCTTCTCCCTCTAAAAATCAATAAAAAATATTTAAAAAAACAACAACACAGCAAGATATTAGATGAGTATTAGAATGTCTAAAAGTAAAAAGACTGACCATACCAAGTGCTGGCCGGTATGTGGAAAAACTGGAAGTCTACTCCACTGCAGATGGAAATGTAAAATGGTGTGAGTACTTTGGAAAATAATTTGGCAGTTTTTTAAAAAGTTAAACATGTTCCTAAATTATGACCCATCAGTTCCATTCCTAAGTGCCTATCCAAAGGAAATGAAAGCATATGTTCATGCAAAGATTTGTGTATGAATATTCATAGCAGCCTTAGTTATAGCATCCCACATATCTCTCCAACAGAGAATGGATAATCTATTGTATCATATTCAGACAGTGGAACACTAAAAGTAAAAAGAGTAAACTCTTGATACACTCAGCAATTCGTATGAGACTCAGTTATGCTGTGTGAAAGAAACCAGACATCCCCCGCAACCAGAAAAAGAGTCCATTTACATAGCATTCTAGAAAACGCAAGCTATAGTGACAGAAAGCAGATCACTGGCTTCCTAGAAAGGGTCAGTAGGAAACTTTACATTATATTGATTGGAATGATGGTTTCATTATGGGTATATACATAGCATCAGATTGTGCCCTTTAAATATGTGAAGTTCTGCTCTAGCCAGTTTTCTCATTGGTTAGAGCATCAGCCCGAGAACTGAAGGGTTTTGAGTTTGATTCCAGTCAAGGTCATGTACCTCATTTGCAGGCTCTATCCCAGCCCCTGTTGGGGCACATGCAAGAGGCAACCAATCAATGTCTCTCTGTCTCTTCTTTCCCTGTCGACTCCTTCTGAAAAATCAGTGGAAAAAAATATCCTCAGGTGAGGATTAGCAAAAGTTAAAATATGATTATTAAAAAGTAAGTGCAGTTCATTGTCAGTTATAAGTTAATAAAACTTTAAAAAAATACATGCCTAAGATTAAACCTTTTCTTTTGTCCACAGAACCCTAAGTAATGAAGATTAAATAGTCCTTTACATGAGTTTATCCTTTGTATATGGAAATAAATAGCTATTATACTGTGATCAGAACAATTAAAAAAAAAGTTATTAATAGTGTCTGCCACCCTAACTGGTTTGGCTCAGTGGCTCAGAACGTCAGCCTGGGGACTCATGGGTCCCAGGTTCGATTCTAGTCAAGGGCATGTACCTTGGTTGCAGGCACATCCCCAGTAGGGAGTGTGCAGGAGGCAGGTGATCAATGTTTCTCTCTCATTGATGTTTCTAAGTCTTTATCCCTCTCCCTTCTTCCCTGTAAAAAAATCAATAAAATATATATTTTTTAAAAAAGAGTGTCTGCTATACCTCAATGAGATTGAACAGTCTGTTGCTAACAGTATAAAAAGACTCAATGAAATATTTTTTTTCCTGAAAGCCTTCACTTATTCAGGGAGAAATCATTGATTCTCTGTCCCACCATTTTTCTCAGCCTTGTTTATCTGTAGTTTTGATTTTTATGTAGCATTGTTTTCCAGGATACAAATTAAAGATTACTTTTTTATAGGAAGACATAACCCCAGATCAAGTTGGTTTCAAGATACACAAATGTACTACAAACAGGAGTCTGAGTTTCCTTTTCTTTTCCATGTAGATGGATGGCTTTGTTTTTTTGCTGAAGTTATAATTGCTGGTTATGAGGAAAGCAAGTCAGTATATAGGAAGCAAGTGAGAATAAAATTAGTATTTAACTTTGTACATGTGAAATGCCCAAATTTTACCAGCTTTTTCAGATTCATTTTGAGGAATTGGAATAACTAAAACTAAAAAAAAAAAGTGTTTTTAATTATTACACATGAAGGAAAGGGAGGAAAAAATATCAAAAGACTACACAAGCCCTTGAAACATCTATTCGATTATAGAGCTTTATTGACTTAAAAAGAACTGTGAAGCCCTGGCCCGTGTGGCTCGGTTGGGTGTCATCCTGTGCACCAGGAGGTCGCCAGTTTGATTCTGTTCAAGGGCAGGGGCCCAGGTTTCTGGTTCAATTCCCCAGTAGGGGTCATGCAGGAGGCAACAGATTGATGTTGCACCCTCACATAGATTATTCTCTCTCCCTCTCCCTTCCTCTCTAAAATCAACACACTGTTCTTTTGGTTTTTTTTAAACTATAGAATACTATGAATAAAAAACCACTTTATGCCATTCTTCCTTAAGAGACTAGACATTATTTTATTGCTGTATCTTTTCTTTAAAATTTGTTTAAAAATAATCCTCACTGAAGAATATTTTTTCCATTGATTTTTAGAGGGAGTGGAAGGGGAGGAGAGAGAAACATCCATGTGAGAAAGACATATTAGTTGGTTGCCTCCTGAACCTCAGCTGGGGCCAGGGACCCAACCTGCAATAAGGAATCGAACCCACAACCCTCCAGTGTATGAGCCCATGCTCTAACCACTGAACACATAGGTCAGAGTGAAGATTTAATATGTCATCTCAAAACAATCTTAACTGCTTTGAATATTTTACCACTGTTAGCAAAGGATGAATCTTGTCAACTATTTTTTTAATTTTTGCTTTCATCATATACTAGAGGCCCGGTGCATGAAAATTCGTGCACTGGCGGGGGCGGGGGGGTCCCCAGACCGACTTGCCCCCTCGCACAGTCCAGGAGCCCTCAGGGGATGTCCTATTGATGGCTTAGTCTGGCCTCCCTCTGTGGGAGGTGACTAGGCCAATCATGAGAAGGCGCTGCCCCCATCACCCCGCTGCTACTGCTGGCACTCGCTTCTTAGTGCTGGCCCTGCCCTGTGCCCTCTGGTGGGTGGGGGGCAATCTGGGGCCAGGCTGACTAGAGGAGGGGCTGTGGGAGATGGAGACACAGCAGGTCACACCCCATCCAGCCTCTGCGAAGGCATGGCACTGGGACTGGGCCACTGCTGCCTCTGCGGAAGGGACAGCACTGGGACCCAGACCGCACAGCCCCCTCTCCCGCTGCCTCTGCAGAAGAGGCCCTGGCATAGCACTGGCCTGCGCTGCAGCCTCTCCCCAGCCGCCTCTGCAAAAGGGGTGGTGGCGATGGCAGTGCCTCAGCTCCCGCTGCGGCAGCAGTGCCTCTCTGGTGCTGCTGGCCCTTGGCCCTCCCAGCTGCTGTGACTTTGTCCTGATGGACATCCAGAATACGTCCGGTCTGATTAGCATATTACCCTTTTATTAGTAAGATGCTAGTATACACACACATAAATGCAGAGTTTAGAGTCCAGTAATCCTTCATACATTGCCAGGAGTTGCAGGGAACTGTTTCTTATGTCTCAGTGGTTGAATGGTAATTAGTGTGACTATGAAGTTTGTTGACTGGAGCCATATGGTAGTACTTTTCCATTCCTACATTGTTTTCCCTGGAGTTAAGTGTCTCTTTTTGCTTGTTATTTTGCTCAAAGATAAGTACTTACAAAAAGACTTCACCCATAAGGTTTTCCCTGGGTGTCTAAAATTCCCCTCGTTGAGAAGTGTGCAGTATCCGTTTCATCTTTGGAGCTGTGGTTGTGCTCCGCCTGGACTCCCGGTCTTCAGCCCTGTCCACAGCCCTCATCATAATCCCCTCATCGTTACCTAGAGGCTCCTTCCTCCCCCCAGCTCTGGTCCCCTGCTCTTGGGTCTTGGGTCATCTTTTGTCTTAAGTTAGTGTTCGTTTAGTAGTAACTCTGCTGCTGAGAAAGGGTACTAGGGAGGTATAGTTTATGAAACTTTTCATGTCTTTTTGGAAGTGCCTCCGTCTGTTCACTCTGACATTGAGGATATCATTTTAAGTTATGTATTTTTCCTCGGGACTTTGAAAGCACTGCTTATTGACTATCTTGCGGTGTTGCTGTTGGGAATCAGGACTCTGTTTTGGTTCCTTGATTCTACACGATGACCTGTTTTATAGTCTCCAGCAGTTTTCAGGATTTTCTTAGTCCAAGTATTTGTACATTTCTCAGAGACTTGTTTGGATGTAGGTCTGTGGTCATCATATACTGAGGTTCAGTGTTCTCTTCAGTGTAAAAACATCCATCCATTTGGGGACCTGTTCTGGAATCATCCCTTTTGATTTCCTGTTGCATTTTTCTGTGTTCTTGTTTGGAATTACTGTTATCTGCCTGTTGGGTCTCAAGACTGGTCCTTTGGTTCCACCCCCCTCTATTTTCTTTCCCATTTATTTATTTGTTTTATCTACTTTATGGAAGATTGTCTTATCTTCCATGTTTTCAATTGAATTTTTCACTTTTGCTATTCTAGTTTTAATTTCAAAGAACACTTTTTCTGTGACAACTTTTTTTCATAGCGTTTTGTACTTGGCTATGCTTTCTTCTCTTAGTTCAACTGAGAATATTAATGATAGTTTTAACTTTTTATAAGTTTTCTTCTCCATGCATGGTCTGTGCTTTCTCCAGGCTGCCTCTTTCCATGTGACTGCTTTGCTCATCTTTGTGGTTGCTTTGGGACGTCTCAGAGGGTTGGCAATAGGTGTGGTGGCACTGGGCCTCCCGCTTACCTTATGGATGTGGCATGAGCAGTGGGAAGGGGCCTCTGGCTTGGTGAATTCCTGTGTAGAGCAAAGAAAATGTCACTCCACATGCTCCGGAGTGTGATGCCATGTGGAAAAACGCTACTTTTGCGAACTGAGGTGAAAAGTAACTCACCATTAGACTCTTGAGTGTGAAGAAATCCTAAGTATGTATTTATTTTGTGCATATTTTGCTTTTTGTGTATGCTTAAGATATATTAAATCTGTCTCAGTAAGGCTGAGTAGCTCTCTGAGTAAGTGGTAGGAAAATTGTGTGCCATAATTTGATTGGTAACATGTTTTCTTGATATGTAAAATAATGGGGCAGCTTGTAATTGATGCCACCTTGGGTTTGACGGGCTTGCATTTTTCTAGCATGTGACGTTGATGTGAGGCTTTTCTCTCATATCCATGCCCCTCTGTGGCCTGTCCCTTCACCTTGTGCAGGGGAATGGGTAAGCAAGGAAGGCAGAGGTAGAGGGTGCGAGGTGAAAATAGTGCTGCATCTGCGGAAAACAGTGGTGCTGGCTCAGCATGGAATGGAGTGCTTGTTTCTAGTCCTTATTTCCTGTCTGCCCATAGCCGAAATTATCAGCTCCATTTGGAAGTAGAAGGAAAACATACCAGGAACAGAGAACCAAGGGTGGTTGTACCTAGTTAGAGTACATCATTGTTGAGGATACAAATTGTCTATTTGGAAAAAAAAAATGGTCTGTCCATGCTACCCTTACTTTTTGGGTATTGAAATTCATGTTTTAGTTGGTAAGGAGGTGTTCATGTGATATGAATGTGGAAGGAGAGAGAGAAAAGATTTAAACTTGAAACAGATTGTTATCATAGTGTAAGAGTTATAAGGAAAAAGTTTTCCACATCTTTTGCTTTGAAAAATACAACATGCCAACAGTGCTTTGAGTAGAACATCTAATGACTAGACAGTTTTCACTTTTAATCATAGATGTTACTTGTGTTTTATGTGAGTAACAGCTTCCTCCAACACCAAATTTCATTTTAATGTCATAAGAGTTATTTTATTTATTTTTAAAATTTTATATTTTTATTGATTTTAGAGGGAAAGAAAGGGAGTGAGAAATAGAAACATCAATGAGAGAGAGACATCGATTGGTTGCCTCCCACATACCTCTTACTGGGATTGATCCCAAAACCCAGGCATGTGCGCTGACTGGGAATTGAACCGGTGAACTCTTGGTTCATGAATCAACACTCAACCCTTGAGCAACACTGGCCAGATAGATTTGATTATTTTAGACACAAAGGATGTTTTCATTTTAGTGTAGGCAGGTTTTAGATGTCAAGGCAGTTTTGTTCAAAGAATATAGTGCTTGCCTTGCTGATGAATTACTGTAGATGTTGGGAATCTATATCTAATCTAAGAAAAGCATAATATTAAAATTAACCGTCTCTTCAGGACGCCTAAGTCACACCCACCAGCCAGTAGAACAACTGTATGCAAATTAGCCCAGCCAAGATGGCAGAGGCCCACTGCACACCGGGGTCCAGCAGGGCAGATGGGCGGGAGGAGCAGGGCGGGAGGAGCGAGCAGGCCCCGAAGCTGTGGCCTGGAAATAGACCGATCTCGGGGGCACACACACGTGGAGGCTTAGCCCATGGTCGGTCTATTCCCAGGCCCAGCCGCAGGGCCGGGAGCCGGCCATCCAGGCCCCAGCGAGGGCCTCCAATTGGTTCCAGGCAGGGGTCTCCTGTGAGAGGCCCCTGTCTCCCTTCAGAGCTGGGGTGAACCCCAAGGAGCTAGGAGATGGAGGGAGCATCAGCCAGGGAGAGTTTGGGGGGAAGTAACCAGGTGGGGGAAGGATGAAACAGGATGGAGGCAAGAACTTTATAAAAGAGTCAGTGGACAGCAGAGTTAAAAAAAGAGGATGTATGAGGGAACTGAAGGGCCTATAATGAAGACCAAGTACAGTTGTGTACTAGGGACAGATTTTAAAAGTAGAAGTCAGAAAAGAAAAAAAGATAAATGATAATGATAGTGGATAATTAGGCAAGTAAATAGATAGGTATTAAAAAGTGGAAGTAAGTAGAAAAGAATGTATGGCAAAGGTAGGATAAGAGAAAAAGGGAGGGAAGAAAAGTTATAAAGGGGGAGTTGGTAGAGCTTAAAAGGAGAATGGGAAGAAGGAAGGAATAGGGGAGGGAGCAAAGCAGGGCAGATGGAGGAAGTGAAGAAAAAAAATTAAGGTGGGAAGGAAGGAAAAGGGGAGGGTGGGCAGGGGTAAAGATAAAGGAAAGAAGGTATGTGGGAAGGGAAGGAGGGTAGTAGAAAAATGGGAAGAATGATGATAAAACAGAAGTGTAGGAAATAAGGAGGAAAGAAAAGTTTATAAATGATAAGTCAGTAGGAAAAGTGTTACATAAAGGAGAAAAATTGTGTGAGAGGAAGAAGCCAATAAGGAAGTCAAATACAATTGTGTGTGAAGGGGATAAGATTAAAAAAGAAAGCTAATAGGGGTGACCAGGCCAGCAGGGGAAGGCAGTTAGGGGATCAGGCAGGCAGGTTAGCGGTTAAGAACCAGAGGTCCTGGATTGTGAGAGTCCCCAAGAACTCCATATTGGAGAGGGTGCAGGTCGGGCCTGAGGGGACCCCCCCCCCCCCCCCCCGTGCACGAATTTCGTGCACCGGGCCCCTAGTATATATATAAAAAGCCAGGGGCCGTCACATCCAAAACAACTGAACGGACGACCGAACAAGATGTGTGGGGTGACCAGCCAGCAGAGGGGTTAGTGAGGGACGACCAAACGACTGAACAACAGGCTGCTTGGGGCAACCATGCTGGCAAGGCAGTTAGTGAGGGACGACCAAATGCTTGAACAACAGGCTGCATGAGGTGACCAAGCCAGCAGAGGGGGCCAGTGAGGGGCAACCAGGCCAGTGGGGGGAGGGGTCGTTGGGGGTGACCAGGCCGGCAGGGGTGCAGATGGGGGCAACCAGGTTGGCAGGAGGGGCAGTTGGGGGTGACCAGGCCCACAGAGTGGGGCTGTTGTCCGTGACGAGGCTGGCAGGGAGGGCAGTTGGGAGCACCCAGGTTGCAGGGGGGTGGCAGTTGGGGGCGACCAGGCTAGCAGGGGGTGCAGTTAGGGGCAATCAGGTCAGCAGGCAGAGGCAATTAGGGGTGATCAGGCTGTCACAGGGGCTAGTTAGGGGCAGGCAGGCAGGTAAGCAGTTAGGAGCCAGCAGTCCTGGATTGTGAGAAAATGTCCAACTGCCAGTTTAGGCCTGATCCCCAAGATCGGGCCTAAACCGGCAGTCGGACATCCCCTGAGGGGTCCTAGATTGGAAAGGGTGCAGGCTGGGCTGAGGGGACCCCCCTCCCGTGCACGAATTTCATGTACTGGACCTTTAGTTCAAGATGAAGAAGATGGTCCTTTTCCTTGGTTAGCTTATATTTAATGGGAACTTGCTGAAACAGATGCACGCCTCGGTAATTTTTGTGTGGTGTGACACTGCTGAAATAAAAAGGGACTTATGTGAATTTCAGTAGGCAAGAAGGGAGATGACAGTTCTTCCAGCCAAAGGAGCCCCTCAGCATAAATGATGAGAGCTGGTGGGGTGAGCAGAAGGAATTTTTGGTATTTCTGAGCTCTATTGGCTCTAAATTAGTATAAATATAGTACTTTATTTTGGGTAATAAAATACATTTGGGGCCCTGCCTGGTGTAGCTCAGTTGATTGGGTGTCATCCCTGCACTGAAAGGTAGCCAGTTCAATTGTCCGTCAGGCACATGGCCGGGTTGTGGGCTTGATATTCCCTGCAGGGGGTGTGCAGGAGGCAACCCATTGATGTTTTGCTTTTCCATCAATGTGTCTCTCTCCCTCTCCCTTCCTCTCTCTCTAAAAATCAATAAAAATATTTTTTAAGTAATAAAAAATATAACTTGATCGTTTTATTTCCTGACTTGAAATCCTCCAGTGGCTTCGTGATTTTAGGGTGAAGTTTCTATTTCATGGTTTAACCCTAATTCTGGCCCCTTCCTCCCTTCCATCTCATTCTGTTCCTTTGTCTGTCCCATTCTTTTAGCAGACTTCTTACTTTCCCATTCCAGTTCAGCTCATGGTTTTCTCATGCAGAAAAGCCCTCTGATGATGTCTATAGGTGCCATTTCACCTCCCCTCATGCTCACCTAGCACTGTAGGTAGAAACATTGGGAGACATGCTGAGAGAAAACAAACAAACGGAAGACACCCAGCCCTCTCCTCCAGGAGCTTACAGTCCATTTGGTGAGACTGACACCCATGAAGTAATGAAATAAAGTTGCCCATTGTCATACCTGCAGGCAAAGAAAAACACACATATGTATAGTCAGGTCTTTGGCATACCAGGCATTGTAGAACTTTTTCCAGAAAGCCTTTCTGAGGTTTCCTCCCTGAATTCTTCCTACACTCCCCAACCATGGAAGATTTTTCTCTGCTGTTTAGTACTGATACCCTGGCCTGCTGTCATGGATTTACTCCTCTGGGGCCCCCGGTTCTGTGAGATTTCTGAGGGCAGGGGTGCACATAAGCACTTACTGTGTGGACGCATGGGTTGATTTCTGATAACTTCTTTGACTTGCATCCAGAGTCGTGTACTCTGACCTGAGAAGAGGAGGTCCACTTGAAGCTGATGTTTATTGGCATCAAGTCGTAATTATCAGTGACTCCCTAGAACTTTAAGGAGCAAACCTTAGGCTCCATGCTTGAGTAATTTGGTGATATTTGAGCAATTGCACAAAACACTAAGTTAACCTTTGGGCCTGGGTGAATGCTCTTTCTCCAACAAGTCAAGGGATGTGTAAATGCTCCAGTTCACAAGGTGCACAATACACTAGGGCCTGTTGTGTTCCCAGCACCTGCACCAGCTAAGTTGCCTGGACAAAGCTGGTGTGAATTGCGTATGTGGTGTCTGTTTTTAAGGTTTGTTCGTTTGTTTGTTTTTAAGGTCTTGTGGTCTGACTCTTCAGTAACATCAGTAACCAAATCTTCCTCTGAAGTGACTGAATTTATTTCAAAGGTAAGGTGATGAAGGGCTCATCTAACACTGAGAAGGCTCCCGTTCCCCTGTGGTTGGTTGTACTGCAGAGTGATTGCGGTGGACGGCTTCCTTCAGCTAGCATAGGGAGTGCAGTGCCTGGAAGTCGTGCCTGTCCAGAGGCAGTCCAAGGGCTGTGTCTGACAGGGGCACAGCAGTAAACACGTGGTCCTTGGTGCCACAATCTCTATTCCTTCCAGTTGTTGAGAATGAGTTGAGGCAAACGATGAAACTATACAGATGACCAAGAGTGTTGGTTTGGTTGCTCTTCGTGGAGGCTGAGGGAGAGGCGTGCACAGGTTGCTTAATGGTCAGAGGCTTCATCTAGTCCCACCTTTACCTATTTTACACATTGGATTTTGCTATTTATTTTTAAATTGTTGCAACAAATACCATTTGAATAAAAGGTTCCACTACTATATAAACACCTCTTTACATGTGTACATGCATACCTACCTACCTACATACCCTACTTGTATCTGAAGTGTCTCCATAGTCTGATATTTTCATTATAAAATCAAGGATATAATCCTATACCAGGAAATCCTGTTGGTGGATCCTGCTTTAAAAGCTTGGACAGGAGCCTGTTGATTCTTGCCTGTCCTTTTGGCCAGTCAGGCACAGAGGAACACCACAGTGCCATGCACTAGGCATTACTGATCCTCCCTGGAGTTCACTTTCCCTCTACAACATTCAGAACACTGCATTGCCTCTCCTTTGTGCCTAGCTCTCATTTGTTTAAAAAAAAAAAAAAAGGCAAAACAAAACCATTTCTCTGGATTCCCTGATGCTGGTGGGAACTGTGACTCTGCTTGCATTGGTCTTTTGTCTGGGTGTTTACAGTGGCTCATATTCTTGGATATATGGTTTGCTGTCTTTCATTAATTTTGGAAAATTCTTGTCCATTATCTCTTCAGATATTTCTTCTGCCTGCTCACTTGCACTTCTCCTGGACTTCGTTACATGCACTTGGACCTTTGATGGTCTCTGCAGCTCTGGGTTGCTCTTGTTTTTCTTAGTCTCTGCACTGTTTCAGTTTGGGTAATTTCTTTTGCCCTCTGTCTTCCAGTTTATTGACGTTACTCCTCAGCTCCTCTGCCCAGGCTGCTAATGAACCTGTTGAATTCTTCATCTCTGATACCATAGTTTACTTGTTTTTGTTCTATTTATTTCTATTTTGTTTTTTGCTTTATTCCCTAGTCTTTCCATTTGACATGTCTTTTAATCAACTTTCCATCTCTCTGCTGAAATTTCCCAGTTATTTATGTTTTTTTAAATATATTTTATTGATTTCGGAAAGGAAAGGGAGGGAGAGAGAGGCAGAAACATCAACAATGAAAAAGAACCATTGATCGGCTGTCTCCTGCATGCCCCACAACGGGGACCGAGCCTGCAACCCGGTCATGTGCCCTTAATTGTGAATTGAACCGTGACCTCCTGATTCATAGGTCGACGCTCAACCATGGAGCCACGCTAGCCAGGCTTTGCATGCACGTTTTTTTAAACTAAATGTTTTATTATGTTAATATAGTTATTTTGAAGTCCCTGTCTGATAGTTCCAACATTTGAGTTGGTTCTGATAATTACCTTGATAAGTTTTTTATTCTTCCTTTTTTTGGGGGGGGTATGAGTCAATTTTTGATTGAGTATTAGAAATCATGTTTAGAAAATATAGAGACTGAGGGAAATAGTGTTATTCCTGGAAATGGGAGTGCTGCTGCTCTGTGAGCCCTCAGTAAGGTCCTCGAGTTGGTCCAGTCAGATGTGGGTTTGAGTTTTGTTGTTACTGTGATTGTCTTCAGTGTACCACAAGCTTCAGGTTTCTCCAGCAAATGGCTGCTTGTAGGGAGCCCCAAGTGGGGCCTGGCGTATGGAAGGTTCTTCTCTGTAATCTTGCTTCATATTCAGCTTTCAGGAGTCTCATGTGGCTGTGGCACAGAGGGATCTTCTTACTCTGTTGACCCCTCAACCCCACCCTCCACGTCGTGAGATAGCTGTTACTTATTGCCTGGTGATGGACTTGGGGGAGGTGGGAGGAGGGTTCTCCCTCCTCCTGGTCCAGCCTTAGGCCGGGGCACAAGGCCTTCAGCAGGGGCTTTCTCAACATCCCTGCCCCTTCATTCCCCAGCAGCAGCTTGATTTCCACTTCGTGATGTTGTAGGACCCTTGACCCAGGTAGGCCCCTTCCTCTGGGCCAGAAGTGTTTTGCTTTTATCTTCCTCTAAGGCAGGGTATCTTTGCCAGTGGCCTGAGCCAAGAAGACTTCTGACCCTGTGCCCAGAGGCAGGAAAGTATTGCTTCTCATGAACCTGTTAAATTTGTTGAATTCTTCATCTCTTCATCATCATCCCCAGAAACTTGTGGTCTTCGCTTGCGGCTCTGGGATCAGGAGCAGTCTTGTTCCTCCCCTAGCAGCTTAAGGGCTTTTGTCTTGGGTTGAAGGTCCAGGGAAAGGCACAGGGTTTCCTCCCTGTTCTCCAGGGGAGCCAACCCACATCTGTGTCACCTATGGAGGCTCCTTCCAGTCTCCG
The DNA here is from genome assembly GCA_004026665.1 of Murina feae. NCBI lineage: Eukaryota > Metazoa > Chordata > Mammalia > Chiroptera > Vespertilionidae > Murina > Murina feae. The sequence goes on along the minus strand of PVJC01001089.1, from coordinate 66,230 downwards.
GCCTGTGGGAGAGCTTGGGAGTGAGGGCACACTCCCCTGTGTCTGGGCTCCTGGCTGATGGTTGTCACACTCAGCCTGTAGGAATGTGTCTGTCTTGACCAGTCTCTTCTACCTGCTTCTGTGCAGCCACTTCCTCCTAGTGCACTGCCACAGCTGTCAGTTCACGTGTCCTCTCTCCTCGAGGAATGGGTCCTTGAAAATCAGTTCAGGTAGTGACTTTGGAATGCAGCTCTCTGATGGGCTCAAAGGAAAGTACAGTGTGTAGAATACCAAGCTTTTTCTTGATGTTATGATGGGAGTGTGATGTTCTTTTGTGGTTTTCTACATTCCAAGTAGCTAATAGAAGAGTACGTTGTATCATACCAGCAGATATCCCCATCGAATGCCTACCCAGGTTTTTTCTTATATGGAAGAATTTTGGTTTTAAAATGAATTTTGACATACTTCCTAAGCTTTTTCATTTCTTTCAGTTATCTCAGCTATACCCTGAAGAAAATTTGGAGAAATTCATTCCTTGCTTAGCTGGCCCAGATTCGTTTTATGTAGAACGAAACCACATGGATCTGGAAGCGGACCTGAGGTAATGCTTTTTACCCCACCCCATTGTGCCCTGCTGGTGGCACAGTGGTGACTGCTGACCCTCTGCAGTGTGGGCAGGCTGGGCGGTTCCAGACATGAGCTGCCTGTTCATCTGAGGAGCTCTTGAGGTTTTACATTACTCTGAATGGTTTGAATCTCAGTTTCTAGGGATATTCATCACTTATGGGCAGTTTGAAGACTCTTAATAACCTAGTTGTGATTTTGAGAATATGAGTAAAGGAATTTCAAGTATATGCTACTTGCCCTGGCTGGGTGGCTCAGTTGGCTAGAGCATGGTCCTGATATGTCAAGGTTGCAGGTTTAATCCCCCAGTCACGGCACATACAAGAAGCAACCAATGAATGCATAAATAAGTGAAACAAATTGATGTTCCTCTCCCTCACTCCTCTCCTCTCCCCTCTCTCTAAAATCAATCAATTAATAAAAAATCAACGTATATGCTCCCATTTAATGTAATTTTGACAGTCTGATAAAAGTATATCTGATTACTATTTCTGCTCTATAGTGGACAGTTCAGACTGTTCCAGGAGCTAACAAAAAATCTTCTGGGCCAGATGTCTCTGGACCCTGGATCCTGACCTGGCATTCTGGTTTTGTAAATGTGTAGGCCTGCTGTCTGGTCTCCGGAATGGGACCTGACATCTTAGCGCCTGAGATCTAGTTGCAGCACAGTGGCTGCAAGTTCCCGGTGATTGTGATGGCACTGACTGTGGTCCCGTTATAGCTCATCAGGCCCTGAAAGGCTTGATTCATACAGTGTAATAATGTTCAAATAAGCAAAGGGGCTTGGGGAAACAGTGTGAATCATAATAAGGGTTAAATTGAATTAAGGAACTTCTGCTTATTTTTTTCCCTAATATATATTTCTCTTAATTGGGAATTGAAATTTCTCTCCCAGTCTGTGGTAATGCCATTTTAATACTGATAAGCTCCTTGGTTTAATTTTTAGGTATTTGGCTTCTTTACCTTCTCATGTACTGAAAAATGACCATGTTAAGAAATTTTTCAGCACTTCATCTCCCGCCCAACAGCTTCAAAGTCCAAGTGAGTTTGTAAAATGTGATTAAATAAAAATAAGAATATTTTTATTATCTGTAAATTTTATGGTATTTATTTTAACTCACAGGTCCTGGCAACCTTTCCCTTTCTAAAGTTGGTACCATGATGGGTGTGTCTGGAAGGTGAGATTTCTACCATGTAACCAACACCTTTTTTATTATTATTTTTAGAGGGTAGAGAAAGGGATAGAGATAGAAGCATCGATGAGAAACATCATTGATCACTTGCCTCCTGCATGCCCCCTACTGGGGATCAAGCCCAGAACCTGGTCATGTTCCCTGACTGAGAATCGAACAGGTGACCTCTTGGTTCCTGGCTCAACGCTCAAATGCTGAGCCACACTGGCTGGGCTAACCAACACCTTTTAAATCAGCATTGTTACTTTTGGTTATGTGTAAATAATTATTTCTAAAATAAGTCATTCTCATTCTTAGTTTTAAATAATGTTGAGAGAAGAATTGTATAGAGATGATCCAAATTAAGATTTCTAAAAATAAAAAAAGTATTCTCTAAGCAACTGGAATTGGAATTCCCAAGGAATCCTACTAGAAGTGCCAGTTTCTAGGCCCTGTTCATTCTAGAAAGCCAGAATTTCTGAGAATCTTCATTTATACAAGCTCCCAGCAGGTGAGTAGGCCTGATGCCGGAGTGCTGCTGTAGGGGTCCTCTGTTCTTGTGGGCCAGACGGCAATGGTAGGAGTGCTCAGGTGACAGAAAGGCCATCTGCCTGTCTGACAGCTGACATTTTTAATGGGCTGACCTCACAGAGCATGTGCGCGCACACACACAGTTGTGTGAAGAACGAGGCAGTTAATGAGGTTTTGGAAAGCGCTGACTTTCTTCTTTATTGCATAGCACTCAGCCTGGTATTTAGTGAGCACATAGTTAATCCATGTGGATTTACAGTTGAGGGTAGAAGGGGCAAGGACAGAAAGTAGAATGCTTTTTGTTCCTTCCAGCTTCTAGGATTTGTTTTTTGTTTTTGCTTTTTAAGGTTAATTTGAGTATTCAAGATTTAGGAGTCAGTTTTAATTTATGATTGTCAGTATTACCCTGTGATAAAAGTAACAGAAAGAAACTAGTCAAGTTGTGACACACACATATGTACATACATGTATATGTTTACACATAGATATATACTCTTAAACGTGCATACAAACGCATATGTACACGTTCTTAAACATCATACAAATAGATGCATATACATGAATGTATACATACAGACATCAGACTGCAGTATAGTGGAGTGATGGGGTGGAGAAGTGGCAGAAAGGGCTCTGAGTGAGCGGTGGATGGAACTGCAGATGCATCTGGGATGGAGAAACTGGCTTGTGCATGCCTCTAACAGTGAGGCTGCAGGCTTCTGAAACCACATGTCCTCTGTCCTCACAGGCCTGTGTGTGGGGTAGCCGGCATCCCATCCTCTCAGAGTGGCGCCCAGCACCACATGCAGCACTCAGCTGGTGCGCCCGCCTTGCCCCACTGCTCCCACACAGGGGGCGGGGGCTCAGCGCTGGCCTACCGGGCCCAGATGGACACCTCACCTGCCATCTTAATGCCTTCCAGTCTGCAGACCCCTCAGACCCAGGAGCAAAATGGGATTTTAGATTGGCTGAGGAAACTGCGTTTGCACAAATACTATCCCGTCTTTAAACAACTTACAATGGAGAAGGTATGTTGGCTACTAAGCAGGCAATGTAGCATTTGCTTGTTTTCTCAGATAACCTTTCTTCTGACCTCATTCCTAGAGGAAGTCAGTTGGGTTTCTAAACTGTATGTGTTGTGGAAATCACAGTGCCTGGAATGTAACCCCTACAGATGCATGCCCTAAGTCCTGCGTGCTCCCAGGAGGGTGGCAGTGGATTAGAACTTGAAGGTTGCCTGCCGCTGAAACAAAAGCTGAATAGGATTGGTTGCAAACAATCAGCTTTTTAAGATAGTTTGGGGTCTTCAAAAATTTGGTGTTCTGATGGGAAGGACATCGTGTCTCCATCAATCCTGCAGTTGGTAGAACTAGTAAGTTTTGGTGCCCACCTCCCTCAGCCGCCGTCTTGGATGTCCTTCCCGATAGGCCTGTGCATGTGCTGACGCTCAGCTCAGGAAGGCCAGTTTTACAAGGGACCCAAACACTTTGGTCCCAGCAATTGGCTCTCTGATCATCTGGTTTGATTTAGGGCCAAATAGCTAAAGGAATAGATGAATTTTAGGGCTTTCAAGCAGTGCTACATAGAAATTATTTTTTACAATAGAAAGTTCAGATGAGGAGCATTATTTCACTCTTAAATTCTGAAATTTCTTAAGTCTTGGATTAGTGGTAAAAACTAAATTAGACCTGTACATGGCCTCTGAACTCTGAGCTCCCCCTGTTGGATAAAATGACTTACTAGATTTTATCTAGGTAAAATTTCATTTGTCTAAAAACCTGCAATTGAACTTAGAACTTTAGCTTTTACTGCATAATAAAAAACAAATTTTAAGTATATTTGTAATAGTTTCAGTTTAGGATTCACAGATCTTAGAAACAACAGATTTTACCTACACGGTCATGATCAGCTTTAGAAGTTCCAATGTATCAGTTAAAATGGCTACACTCACAAACCATGCCAGGGACTGTCTGGAGAACCAAATGTCATTTGTCTGCTTGGTGTAAGGCCGGGCTAGTTCTGATGGCCTCTGCTCTTCTGGATCACTTGCTGCCCAGAAGTTGCTGTTGTCCCAGGTCAAGAAAAAAGAGCTGTTTTTCTGCAGGAGGGTAATGCTTGCTTTTGAGGGGGGTGTCCTAGAGAGGAAGGGAGCACTTCCACAGATTGCATCTCTGTCATCACCTTCCTGCACAGCATGGGTCTTCACCAAGCCATTATGAGTTGTCTTGTGCCTTTATAGATGCAAAATGAGTGTCTTGTATTTTGAACTACGGATACCAAACATTTAGCAAGTAAATGTTTTCATTTTCCCAAGTCTTTTATTATCTACTTTTTGGTCTGTTTGCATGTCCTAGAAATGGAATCAAAGTTCTTTGTTTTCAGAACCCTAATTCTCAATAATTTTGTAATTTATTTCTTCTATGGAAGTTTCTGAGCCTTACCGAAGAAGATCTAAATAAATTTGAATCCCTTACCATGGGAGCAAAGAAAAAACTCAAGACTCAACTGGAGCTGGAGAAGTAAGTGTGAAGTTGTGAAATGTCTGTTATTTTAGCTTCTGACCTGCTGGACAGGTGCTAGGACTTAGAGTTTTGTTACATATTAAGTGATTGGGTCGCTTTTGATTGCTTATCACATTTTAATGCTTTTAAAATTCTATGAATGTGGCCCTAGGAAAGGTTTGCTAGGAAAGATCCTTCTAGTGAATCTGACTAGTTAGAATGGGATATTTTCCACCCTTTCATATTTTAATGAAAGTCACCTTTGTGTGGAATATATGCACTTATGCAGAGTTTGTGAAACATGAGAGGGTTTTCAGCAGAATTTAAAACTTGCTTGCTTGCATGCTTTCTTATTATAACAGAGAGAAGTCAGAGAAACGGTGCCTGAACCCCTCAGCCCCACCTCCGGTCACCAGCAGTGGAGTGGCCCGTGTGCCCCCCACAAGCCACGTAGGGCCCGTGCAGAATGTCCGAAGTCCCCACGCTGCAGGTGGGTGAGAGCCGGGTCAGCCCTGACACGGGGAGTGTAGTCTGTAACTTCTGATAGTCATTAGACCTCATAACGTGCCCTTCTTCCATATGAATTTTTTAGTATTTACAATTACTATTCATTATTTTAGCTTTTGTAGTCTCTACCATAGGAAATTAGAAGGGTCATTTTGCTTAGACGCTGGATACTGGTGAATTGCCCAAAATTGTTTGGGCTAAAGAATTAGATCCAGAAAATACTATGGTGAGAAGGAAAGAGTAGGATTGATTATACAAAGTAAATGGAAGCCTCTCTCTTCCCCTAGGTGGAGCACAGAGGTCATGTTTAAGTCATTGCCCAGTAGGTTTCCTTTGGAATTCTCCTCCATGCTTATCCACCCCCTTTCTGCTCTGGGGACTTGAAGCTTCAGTGATCTGATTTTTCAGCCACTATTCTCCTCCTCTTCCTGCTTCTTCCTCTCCTCAGAGAAAGGTTGAGGATTCTTGTATAAGTTGCTCTGTTGTTTTCTTTCTTTTAATCCTCACCCAAGGACATGCTTTCATCAATTTGCAGAGAGGAGGAGGGAGAGAGAGAAATATCAGTTGGTTGTGGTATTTATCCCACACATGCCTTGACTGGGAATTAAACCCAAAACCTGGGTATGTGCCCTGACAGGGAATCGAACCCGCAACCTTTCAGTATATGGAACAATGCTCCAACCAACCAAGCCATACCAGCAGAAATATCAAGAGTAATAGTAAACGAGGAAGGAAAAAATGCAGTGTATCTTCTAAGTGGTTATTTAACTAAAAAGGTCTATGTCCCTCAACCTCATGAAACAGGTGTTTGTGGATGACTCTTGTGCAGCACCGTGCTGGTGTGGGAACCTTTTTTCTCATTCTCTAGTGTTTGAGTGGAGGGAGGCATTAGAGCATCTGGCTGAGAGCATTGCTGTGTTTGCATCTGCCACATAACTCGCCGTGACCTTGGGCAGTTTGTTCTCTTAAGAATGTCAGATCCCTGTTGAATAGGGAAATACTCGTACCTATCTTCTTGGGACGGATGTAAAGAAATCAGTGAGCGATAGATTTGCATGGAGGTGGGCGAGGGCGGACCCTTGTTGGAGTTCTGTAACGCTTGGATTTGAGTGCCACCTTTGGACTATCACCTGTCCCTTCTCCACAGCGCTGCGGGTGGAAGTGGAGCAGCCCCCTCACCAGACGGCCCGGGAAGGCAGTTCCTCAGAGTGCTCCAGCTCTTCCCCCAGCCCGATGGGGGTGCAGGCCCGGGAAGAGAGCTCAGACAGCGCTGAGGAGAATGATAGGCGTAAGGATGCCCAGCATGGCTGGCGCGGTGCTGCCTCTGCCCTAGGCTGTGGGGCTGTGCTGACCTCTCTGTTTCCATCTAGGTGTGGAGATGCACATGGAGGGTTCTGATAAGGAGAAGCCTGTCATGCTACTGAATCATTTCACTTCAAGTTCTGCCAGACCCACGGCCCAGGTTCTCCCTGTGCAGAATGAGGCAGGCTCCAACCCTTCAGGCCATCACCCCCTGCCTCCACAGATGATGACTGCAGCCTCACATATTGCACCCATCCGAATGCTGAATTCTGTGCACAAATCAGAAAGGGGAGGCACGGACATGAAGCTCCTCTCATCTTCTATGCACTCACTGCTGTCTCTAGAAGAAAGGAATAAAGTCTCTGGACCAAGAAGTGGAATTAAAGTGGACAAGAGTTTTGGCAATGCCATGATGGATGTGTTGCCCACGTCTGCTCCCCATCAGCCCATGCAGGTCCTCTCTGGACTTGCTGAAAGCAGCTCCGTGTCGCCCACTATCTCCTTTGGTCCCCGCACCAAAGTTGTCCATGCGTCTGCACTGGACAGGGTGATGAAGCCGGCCCAGCAGCCAGCCCTGGTGGTGGAGACTAGCACTGCTGCCGTGGGAACATCCAGCACAGTCTTCCACGTGGCTCGGCCACCAATCAAACTTCTGGTGTCTTCATCTGTCCCTGCAGATTCTGTCATTTCTGGACAAACCTCCTGTTCTAATAACGTGCAGATCAGTGTGCCCCCTGCAATAATAAACCCCCGGACTGCGCTGTACACAGCCAACACCAAAGCTGCCTTCTCTGCAATGAGCAGTATGCCTGTGGGCCCCCTGCAGGGCAGCTTCTGTGCGAACAGCAACACTGCCTCCTCCAGTAGCCACCCTTCCCCATCCTTCCCAAACATGGCCACTGTGCCCAGCTGCCCGGCCCCCAGCTCCAGCCCTGCGCTCTCCTCAGTCCCTGAAAGCAGTTTCTACAGCAGCAGCAGCAGCAGCAGTGGCAGCGGCTCTCCTGGGAACATTCCTGCCTCTGCTCAGAACCACCACCACCACCACCACCATCAGCAGCCGTCGGCGCCCCCGCAACCCTCACCTGGCCCGCCACCGGGCTGTGTCGTGTGCACGTCCTGTGGATGCAGCGGGAGCTGCGGCTCTGGTGGCCTGACCGTTAGCTACGCCAACTATTTCCAGCACCCGTTCTCGGGGCCATCTGTCTTCCCCTTCCCTTTCCTGCCCTTCAGCCCTGTGTGTGGCAGCGGCTACGTGGGCACCCAGCAGTACGGCAACAGCGCCTTCCCAGTTGTGCACTCACCATATGGCAGCAGCGTGCCTGCCGAACCCGTGCTGGGCGGCCAGTCCACATTCACCGTCCCTCCCATGCAGAGCTTCATGGCAGGGGCAGCTGGTGTGTACCAGGCCCAGGGCTTGGTGGGCAGTAGCAATGGTTCCAGTCACAAAAAGAGCGGCAATCTCTCATGTTACAACTGTGGGGCCACCGGTCACCGCGCTCAGGACTGCAAGCAGCCGTCCATGGACTTCAATCGGCAAGGTAAAGGCAGGCCACGGCCGGTGAAGCTCCGGAGGCAGACGGGCTACACTGGCTAGCAGTGCAGCGCTGCCCGGAGAGGTGCAGGCGAAGGCTTACTGTTTATGAAAATAATAGTAAACTTCTTTTTAAAGCCAAAAGTAATTTTTTTAATGCTCTTTGCAAAAGCATGAAATTCTTGGTAGATTCTAAAGCCCCCAAAAGGTGGGTTGTTTTGGTTCTAAGACTGTCCTCATGATTTCATCTTCTTACTCTAGAGCATGTTGAGCTGGCAGTGGACAGGGGGGTCTGGCCTGACGGCGCCTTGGTTTCTTATTTCTTGCCATGTGACTGGGTGATTTAATGCCACCCCCAACCTTTAGCGGAAAGCCTAGGGCATATAGCACAAGTTCAAACGCTGTGGGTGCACGTCAGTATCCCCACTGCTGCTCTCCCCTCCAGGGTGCCATGGCTGTCGGTGTGTGTACGTGAGTGCGTGATATCATCCTCACTGCTCTACCATCTTTTGCCTTCCCCCGTTTCTCCCCCTCACTCTCTTTTGTCTCCTTTAGTCAAATTCAAATGTATGGTTGATGTATTTCTTACAATGGATTTGTTCTTGCTGTTGGTTTTGGAAAGATGCTTAAACTGGGCATTGGGAAAATTACACCAGCTCTGTGACTATTCATTGCAGTCTTAAAAAGTCACTTGCTCTCCGTAGGTGTGAGGGTTGCTCTAAACCTGTGAATTCCAGACCTGCCTGTGTATCTTAATCACCTAGAGCAGCAGTAGCCAACCTTTCAGACCTCACGGACCACCAGTGGTCCGCGGACCACCAGTTGGCAACTGCTGCTCCAAACGTTTCCTTAAACCAGCAGTCGCCAATCTTTTGGACCGGTGGGTGAGTGCTGACCTAGAGAACTCTAAGACAAACAGCTCAGACTCAGTAGGTCTGGTGGCAGGTGGGGCAACTGGGCTGTGGCAACCCCTGTTGATAGAGATTGTGCTGCATGTCCTGACGCAGCGAGCCCAGAGCACAGAGCCCTGTCCCCAGAGGACGCATGTCCCGGGAGGATGCATGCTGGATGGCCAACCTGCTATGTCTGTTGGAATCCCAGAAAAGGCTCTCCTAAAAAGAATTAAGAAATGGATTGGTAACTCTTCAGTCATTTCACCCCTTATCTGATTTTTAGAAAACTAGTAAATTTGCACCAACTGTGGCGTGGGAGAGGGGTTGGCAGTGGTGAGAGCAGTTGGTCTAGATTTCCAGCACCTGAATTTTGACCAGTGACTCTGGAAATAACTTTGGACAGATCAGCTGTTTGTAGTAATTCTACAGTGATTCAAATTTGATCTCTTTTTTTCCCTCTCTCTAGGTACTTTTAGGTTGAAATATGCCCCTCCAGCAGAAAGTCTGGACTCCACAGATTGATATTTTTCTCTGGCAACAGAACACTATTAAGCCATGGAGACATAAGGAAAATTAAATACAAAACTGAGAAGTCTAGTTGCTGTTGAGCTTAATATTTTTAATCCAAAGGTGCTTTACTTTATTAGACTGGATAGAAAACCTAGCATAGGAGTGCATCAAACTCAGTTTTATTGCCAAAATTCTAGATTGGAGCCTGATGTCAGGACTTGCCTAGTGGGTATCTCCACAGCAGGTGAAATTGGCCACCTCCACCCTTGATGGCAATGCAGAGGCCTCCTGTCTCTGGAAGAGCATTGCCATAGTTGGTCCTTCTAGGCTCACACGTAATTCCAGGGCAGCTACGCGAGATCGGAATCGAGAACTGAAGGTTGGAGTTCTCCAAGTGGAGTTCTACCAGTCGGACTCTTGACACCCCTGGGTGAGGGAAAATGTCACCTTTGTTTTGCTTTGTTTTGTTCCTAAAGTGGTTAGGCACTAATTTCTGGGCTTTTTAGGGATTGCACTACGGAAGAATGTAAACTGATGTCAATCTCTGCAGTTCTAGAGACAAACTCCCTGAGAGTAGCCAGTGCAAGATATTCAGAGAATCTGTCTTTAAAGAGTTGACACCAGCAGGCTAGTCACTTTGTACACAACAGAGATCTTAGTATTTACTTCCCTTCTTAAAACACTTTGTAGCAGTTTCAGGTTTTTAATTTTTTCTGCAAATAAATTTAAACTACATTATTAAGTAGAAATAGTTACTTGCAACAACTTAATGTCTAAGGGTCCAAGTCCCAGAAAATCCCTAGTTGTCAAAGCTTTGAGAATATCTTCTTTATCAGTCCTTCCACAGCTTTGAGGCCGGTCATCTTCCACCACAAAGGAACCCTTGCAGACACACGGTGACCGCACGGCCTCTGTGAGTTGGCTCTAACAGACACTATCTATCCTTAGCAAAGTTTTCAAGTTTTTTAAAATCTCACATAGCCTTCCCAAGGACCCCCAAGGCTTACTGTAAACAGATTCACACTTGAGACACACATTTCAACAATACAGTCCTGTAATTTATGAGCAAAAGATTTGAAATTTTCTCCTGTTGACTTATTTTGTATTAGTTCTGTTGAAAACCTGGAAGGCTACAATAGAAAATGATGACTCTTAAAAACCACACCAACGGGATCTGCAGAAGTCTAGTTTCATTGAGGTGGGAAATAAAGTCCTCACTACACAGTAGTTCTCAATTTCACCCCATTGCAATGAGAGCTTTCTGATCTGAAATTTAGGAACTTACATCTTCAAGTCTAAAGGGAATTTTCTGCTCAAATAATGTTATTTTAAATGCTAATGCCTTCAGTATTCAAATATTAATCGGGAAGGCCTTACCCAGGGATTTTTGCAGTTGAATATTTATTTAAAAAGAGAAAACAGAATATTCAGAACATTCTTAAAATGGGACAATCAGCCTCAAAGTTGATGTAAATAAAAAGAATACCCTAGAATTTGAGGCATTGTTATGTGAGGTTTCAAATTTTGAGATCAGTTTCCTGGCTTTCTGGAAACTAAAGCAGAAAGTTGTTACATTTTTTTTATGGAAGGCTTTTAGTAGAGTTTCTTAGAGTTTTATTTTAGTAGAGTTTTATTTCTATGCAATGCAAAATTGACCTCTGTATTCTTATATCTCTTCCTGGTACACAGTATTATTACAGTTTTTAAGCAAAGCTGATGCTTACAATAGTTTTTTGGGGGAATGTTACATTGATCTCTTAAATTATAAACACTACAAAAATGTCAAAATAATGAGAACTGACACAACTTTGCCTTAAAGAATATTAGACTGGAACTTGTCATGTTATGTTAAAGGAAGACTTAGAGTGTTCATTGATGTTTACGATTTTAATATTTCTGAAGGCCGTTACAGTGGCCTGGATATGTGCTGAAAGCCAAACTTTTAAATTTTTTGGTTTTTTAAACAAAGAAATATTTTAAATAAATCCTATTTCAACACTGAAATTGTGGAAAACTGTCTCATAACAAAAGAAAAAAAGTCATATTTAGTTTTTTTTTTTTTATTTAATGGTCAGTATTGGAAATGAAAGTGTCTTTTGTCACCCTTATAACTATTTTGATATTAGAGGTTAGCATTAAATACAACAAAAAATTAAAACAAACTTTGAAGTATGACCTTCAAATTGACATAAATAAGTTCAGACATTGTGTGGCTGTGTTCCAGTCATCAAAGGTCTTAGAATAATTCCCAGTTTCTTTGAAAGTATGTGTGTGGTGTGACATTTCCAATGAGGTCATTCCAAGTTGAGAATTGTAAATATGAGATACACAGGACACAAAGCTGCTGATCCATCAGATCTCTTCCCAAGTGAATCGCATACTTGGACTTGGGAATATTTGCTAGCAGCATTATCTCTGATGAATTTCTCTCCAAAAGCAACCAAAGTCAGTAGGCCTAAAAGAGCATTTTGCATTTCCTCAGAAGATGTCCTCACGTTAGAAACACAGATCAGACTGATCCTTTCAACTACTTAGTCGTTTTCCTGAAATCGTGGCTGTTTCCAAGTGCTGTGGCAACCAGGTAGGTGTGGCACCAGCCACTTTGCTTTATGTAGTCTGTCATATATTAAAGTTTCTAACCCCATTTTTATCTTCAAGAATGGGGAAAGTAGAATGTACAGATCAAAGTAGAATACAATGTTGGGATGAAACAACTATTTCATTTTTTTTTTTTTAAAGCAAAACTGTCAATTTTCTACCTTATTTTCTAATTTTTATTTCATGGTCATACTGAAAATAGGAAAATGTTTAAACATTAAAACTCCTAATTGTTAAAGAGCACTGAGGAAATGGGAGCTAGCACTTCTAATAAAAAAAAACACGTTTATTTTTTGAAAGCCGATATGTGATTGGATATTTTAAAAAACCAGCATCCTCTATATAATCTCCAAAAGATTACAGGAGTCAGCTTGTTAATATAGTAGTTCGTAGGATGAGTATTTTAATTCACTATATTTAGAATTCTATAAGTCCTTTATCGCAAGAAGTCAACATAGTTAGTTTACACTACACATTATGTATGGAGGCGCAGTAGCAGTGGTAGTAACTTTGCCTGACGTCACACAGCTAGCTGTACTGTGTTCCCTATTTGAGCACAGGCTGGCTGAGGCTTGCACTCACTCACTCCAGTGTCTTTAGTGAGCGCTTGCCAAGCGGGAATTGGGTTGCACCATCCCCTCTTCACTCCCTATCATTTTGTCACTCTTCCTACTTCCATGGTGGTTTCTTTGATGCCTTGCTAGTTTTACTGATGGAGTTACCTGTTGAAGAGTCTAAAGGTTACAAGGGAAACCATGTCCCTGCTCAGCTTGACCACCCATCTCAGAGGATAGCGCCTGTGGAGCTTGATCCCATTGGCCATTCTTTCCAAAGGACAGATGACTCCCAAAGAATGAGTCAGGTGACATTTAAAGCCATGGGTTCTGAAGAGGCTCAATTATTGACAAGTCCCAAGGTTATGAAAGAAAAGTATCTTTAATCAACATTCACAAAACAAAATACTGTGCTGGTTGAGGCCAAAGGTCACAATGTTACTACACTGTAAATGGAGGGAGGGGAGTGCCGGTCGGTATTGTAACAAGCCCCTGACATGGGTAAGTTTTTACATGCACAAAGACAAAGGCTTTGGTACTGAAACTGAAGACCTCGTATACTTAAGAATCTTCACAGCTTCTATTGAACATATTTTCTTTTTAGGAATGAAGGAAAAGTCTCCCATTTTTGAGCCATTCTTTTATGTCAGTTCTACAAAATTGCATGTAACTTTATAAATATTTTTTAAAAATATAGTTTTGTAAATATTTAATATTCTGCTAATTTGATTTTGAATTGTAAATGTCAAGTATTGTTTTTGGGGTTTTTATGTTTTATTATACTTTGTTAAAAAGGAAAAATTGTACATTTTTAGAATGTTTTTATGAGTAAATTTAATGTACTGAAAATAAAAAAATGAAAATAAAAACTGTTTCATTTTATTATGTCTTTGCCTCAAATATGAAGCACACATCTTTTCAAATAATTCACAATTCTTGATCTCCAAACTAGGGAGTCAATTTTTTCTGCCTTCCCAGCTTTACAAAAGAAATACTTAGTCTTAAACTGTTTTTCTGACAAGGTTCCCAGGTTTTTAACAAATATCCTTGGTATAGACAGAAATGTGAATTCTTGATTGGGGTATAAAGATGGTTTCATAACAATCAAGGTAGGTGTTAAGAGATCTAAGCTTCTTTAAATATTCCCCAATGCATGGTGAACGTGCCCTACCATCTTAAGCTCTGTCCTCTGGATTTGGGAGGTTGGCAATGTAAGCCTAGGACTACATTTTTGTCATGAGCAAGTGCCAACCACTAGAGGGAGCTTTTTCCCCATAAAGGTCTGTAAGGCCTCTTGGTTTTTTCAGGCTACTGTTAGGTAAACAACATGAGACAAAGCTGGCAGCCCAATATGGAGCACTTGCTCTTCCTCTGCAGATGCGGGACATGTGCACATCTGCTGAACAAGAAATTCAGGGAAGCAGAGTATTTCTTCAACCCGCTCCCTGTACTCTTCCACAAATATTGCATTGTCTACTTGAACTTGAGTTGGGTCCAGGTTCAGAGTTATCCAAATCAGTAACACTGGCCACTACTGGGCTGGTTGTTTGCATTATATCTTTACCTGATGCGGCTCTCCAGTCAACTAAGGTACCATGAGTCATGCCTTCTTGACTGCATATACTAGTACACTATACCTTTGTATTTGTTCATTCACAACAATGTTTTCAAGTGTGAATTCCCACAAAACACCTATGTCCCGCATCCATCCTCCTCCTACTTTGTGGCATATTAAGTTCTCAGTATAGTTTTATAAGGACAAGACCAGGTGGCAGAGCCTTGACCACAGTGAAGATGCCCCTGACAGGAGACCTTCAGAGATGTCACTCCACCCACCTGCTCCCCCAGCACAGCAAAACCAACCTGGATGCTGCTTGTTAGGAAGGATATTGTTTGGCTTTGGCTAGTACAGACAGTATGCAGGACTGCAAGTCTCAAACACTGATCCATTAAATTGAGCTTTAATAACAGTTTTTAGTTGTGCCTTTATTCACCTTAGTTCATTTAAAAATGTAACTGTTTTAAAGATCCTATAAGTATAGAGTGACTACCCACTAGCGTGGGCTATGTCACCCCTCTCAGCACAGTACTGTTTTTTTAAAAAGCAAAATTTCTTACGGAATCTTATTGATCACACAGTAGTTACAAGAATGTCCGATATAGTGACATACAATCTAAACAAGACAGCCCGATTAAGAATGTACATAATGTAAAAATATACATATTAAAGTTAGCCATGTGGACAGATGCATGCAGCAGGAGTAGGTGATAGGAGGTTGGGGGGTGAGAGCCCATACGCAGTAATATTGCCTAATCCCAACCTTATAGTAAATAATTTCCACTAACTGATACAAGTATTCCATACACATATAAATACACAAAGGCAAGTCATGACCTGCTACATGTAGTCTAAAGTGGTCTCTGATCTTTTTGTGGTATTTCCATGAAAATAGTAAATAATCATGCAGGTAGTAGGAAGTATTGGTTATTCTGGTTGGACCTGGGAAGTGTTTAACTTTTGACATTAATATCTGTGAAGAGAATAGCTCTCCTTTTACTGCTTTCTTCACAACTGACATGCGCTTAAAGTGAGGGAATTTCAATGGTTTGACCTAACAGCGATGACTGAAATACTCTTTAAATGTGGTAACTTTTTAACAACATATTTTAGTCACACACTTAACATAAAACATGTATCATCTGCAGGATTCTGTAGTTTCTACCCCTGTCCTAAAGAATGAAACTGATAAAAAGTGCTTGTTTATTTACCAAAGCGGGCACTATTTTGAGCTGTTTGATCAGAGAATATCCAAACAGAAGAAATGTCACTTTTTTCATCGGGGCCTTTTGAGAAACTTGACCAAAATAAATTATTCAAGGTTCCCCCTGAGCAGTGGTGCTATCATGTATGTATGTTACTGTCTGTGGAACCAACAAGAACTTCCTAACACTGCAAGAGCGTTGCCTTGGGTATACGTGATAGGAATCAGGAACCTTTAATAGCAGTTCACTGTCTTCTTAGACACCTCCATTTAGCCTGTATTATGGCAAATGTGTTTGAGATTTCTCTAGTTGGATAGAAACCCTTCAATAAAAAGTGAGCAGGTTCTGACTTACTGTCTCTGAATGCTCAAAATGCAAGTTCCTATCAGGGAAAGAACATTAAAATAACTCGAAGATCTATCTTATTGGTAAATTAGAATGCAAAGTATTTTATTTTTAAACTTTAAAACAAGACAGCCTAGGATAAATAATACAGTTTTCCAAAGCTGAATGTGCTCGCTTGGAGCTCAGTTTTTCTGCTTAAAGTACAAAAACAACTTTCTAAACTCCTAGGCAAGACACTACTGTTTTGATGATCTGTGATTTAGATGAACAGATCCAATCTCAGATGGTAACATCCCTTTTTCCCTGTTGGTAAAGGTTTTAAAAATTCTAGAACAGATGCATTTTTCTAGTCTTACAGTGACAATTTCACTCCAAATGTCTCCTGAGAGGCGTATACCATATACAGGAATCCATCTTCATCCTTCTCACTTTCATACACTTCCGATATCGGTGTTGACACACTCACCATGCTGTGCCCATTCACTAACAGGAAGAAGGCTTGATTAGCGTTGAGCTGTAAGCGCCTTCTATTGAAAGAAAATGTGAAAAAATATTGATACATCAGTAAGTAGGGAACATACGTAAAAATACCACCCACTAATTGATTTTAAAAGTATAAAGATTTTGTAAATGCTGCTTCTAGCAAAATTAAGTATATACCTTACCAATGATGACTAATATTTCTTCTCACAAAGCATAAGACATTTTCTATGATTAGATTCATGATCAATATTAGTGATAATCCTTAATAAGTTATTCTTACTACCTTCTTGAGTTTTAAACTATTATGCTGTCTGAAGAGTGTCATTAGTGTCTAAAATATGAGAAAATACTTCAAAATATTTACAAACTAAGACCTAAGCTGGTACAATTTATTACCACTATACCAAATCTGAATTCTTTTACTAATTTTGCTACACAAAACTTGTAACTTTTCTGATTAAAGGACATCTACACTAGATGTCATGAAAGTACCAGAAGGGATATGAGATCTAAATTAGAATGCAAAGTATTTTATTTTTAAACTTTAAAACAAGACAGCCTAGGATAAATAATACAGTTTTCCAAAGCTGAATGTGCTTTGGATAAGAAATATAAAAAACTAAGAAATGAAACATCTTATGTTTTTATTAAGCTTGAATAATTTTAATCAGAACTAAAGATTTAGCTGTGTGATAAAGACTAAGAACTTAGCCCAGCTGGTGTTGCTTAGTGGTTGAGCATCAACTCATGAACCAGGAGGTCAGAGTTGTATTCCCATCAGGACATGCCCGGGTTGTGGGCTCGGTCCCCAGTAGGGGGCGTGCAGGAGGTAGCCAGTCAATGATTCTCTCATCGTTGATGTTTCTCTCTTTCCCTCTCCCTTCCTCTTTGAAATCAATAAAAACATATTTTTTTTAAAAAGAGTAAGAAGTTAAGCCCCGGCTGGAGTGGCTTGGTTGGAGTATCAGGACGTCCCCTACACCAACAGATGGTGGGTTCACCCTAGTTGGTTTGGCTCAGTGGCTAGAGCATCAGCCTGCAAACCAAAGGGTCCCGGGTTTGATTCTGGTCAAGGGCACATACCTTGGTTGCAGGCTCCTCCCTGGCCCGAGTAATGGTCAAGGCTCATGCAAGAGGTAACCAATCGATGTGTTTCTCTCACATGGATGCTGCTCTTTTCCCACTCAATGGGAAAATATCCTCGGGTGAGGATTAACAACAACAAAAAAGGTGGTGTGTTTGATTCCCGATCGGGGCACATACCCAGATTTTGGGTTCAGTCCCAGTGGGGCACATGCGGAAGGCAACTGATCAATGTTTCTCTCACATCAATGTTTCTCTCTCTCTCTCTCTCTCTCTCTCTCTCTCTCTCTCTCTCTCTCTCTCTCTCTCTCCCCCCCCCTCCCTCCCTCCTCTCTCTCCCTCCCTCCTCTCTTTCCTCTCTCCTCCTTCCCTCTCCTCCCTCCCTCTCTCTCCTTCCTTTCCCCTACCTTCCCTCCTAAGATCAATAAAAATAAAAAATGAGGAGTTACCTACAGAAATAAAAGAAACAAAAAGGTGATTACCTAATTA
Organism: Murina feae; assembly: GCA_004026665.1. Classification (NCBI taxonomy): domain Eukaryota; kingdom Metazoa; phylum Chordata; class Mammalia; order Chiroptera; family Vespertilionidae; genus Murina; species Murina feae. Next base: position 48,368 of record PVJC01001089.1, on the reverse strand, counting down.
TCTTGATGAGTTCACTCATGTTGACATGATCAGGTACAAGAAACTTGGTTTTATCCAGGACAGGAAGCTGCTTCTCACCCTTGTATCGTTCTATTATCACCTAGAAATGAAGCCAGATGTGATTTTAAAATAGTCACTAAGAGAGAAAAATAAAATACTTCCTGTGTTTGTAACTGGCACATTTGTTTGTTTCCTCATAGTTCTATATCTCTTATAAAATGGTACACAAGAGACAAAGTAGCTGCCTCCAGGGGGGTGAGCAGGGTGGAGGAAGAAACTGCTAAGTATTTTGTTATTTGGAACCATGAAAATATACTACCTAGTCAGAAAAAGACTCTAAGTTTCAGAACAGAGAGGATGGTAGCAGCTTAAGTGTAAAGATATGAATCTGTACCAATTCTAATACCACCATTTCCACCAAACCTTAATAAAAGTGTTAAGGTTTTGTTTTTTTAATATATTTTTATTGATTTCAGAGAGGAAGGGAGAGGGAGAGAGAGACAGAAACATCAATGATGAAAGAATCACTGATTGGCTCCCTCCTGCATGCCCCACACTGGGGATCAAACCTGCAACCCAGGCATGTGCCCTGACCAGGAATCAAACTGTGACCTCCTGGTTCACAGGTCAGTGCTCAACCTCAGAGCCACACCAGCTGGGCTAGACTCAGTTTTTTTATTCTAGAGACATGTTCCTCTATTTGACATGAAAATAATCCAAAGTAAATATTTGATAAGTAGAGGTCAAATCTTCAATTTGTTTCTTGAAGATTTCTTTCATTTTGATAAAATATTCTTGCTATTTCTTTAATTAGCATTAAAGTCAAGAATCTTGAAATATGCAGGAAACAAAAATGATTTCACATTATGAACTGAAATAAACCCATTAACTCCTTGCTATATTCCTTTTTTGTAGAGGGGAAAAAAAGTGAAGCTATCATCACCTTTCTTGTTAAAATGATGAGCTTATCTATGGCTGTGTGTTCAGAACATGATATCCACAAGGAAGAATCAGTGGATAGACTATACCTGCCTAGATTTAAGTGGTAGCAAAAATCAGAGCCAATACACAAATCATAGGTTCTTGGCCCAGAAAGAAGCAAAAGTAAGGAATGAGAAGAAAAAATTCAAGATCTTAGACTCCTTTGTTAAGGAACACACAGCAGTATGGAAAATGCTAGATAAGATGATTTTGGGTACCTTCTGTTTTCAGCTGCTGAGTCTGGTCTGCTATGGGAGAAGCTGTTCTAGCTGCTTCTATTCACTATTTGGTGGTGATATCCATGAAAATTCAATCACCTAAAATGATTGGTTTACTTTTCAGTTATTTAAGCTTTTCCTTTGACTCTTCTAATTGGGGAGACCAGATGCATAATTCAGAATAAGGCATTTTACTAGATCTGAAAGTACCTTCTCAAATTTTCATTTAATGGTAAGGGCTATGGACAGGAGCACAGAAAAAAAAAAAAAAATCACCACTGGGGAATAAAGAGTGGAGGACCAGGGAACTGCCTGTGCCTTGTCCGTCCATCCACCCATCGATTCTCAACCTGTAAGTGACTGTAAGTCTGCTTCTCAAACTTGTGCAGTGTTTCACAAACACATACATGGAAGTACAAATACGTGATTTCTGCAAAAAACCTGAAACTACTAACAGAAAAGATGACTTTTAATGTACACAGATATTCACATTTCAAAAGGATTCTGTAGACCTAATTCTAGAAGACATTTGGGCTGGCTATTTGTTTCTAAGGGGTAGCATCTGTTAAATAAATATAGCAGATACTCAAAAGTAAAAAACCAAAACAACAAAAACACATATAATTAAGGTAATTCCCCAGAAGGCTCACCTGTAAGCCATATGTTAAAACCAAGTACAAGGACATATTGTGAAAGCTCCAGCCAGTCCAACCAGAACATGCCTTTTACTATAGAATCCTACAGGTGTGAAACTGCTGAACAGACCCATCTTATTATCTTTCCTCTACACTTTACAGCCCGCCCCCCAGCCCGCCCCGAATGGATCTTTCATCTTCTTTTCCCTACTTTGTTATCAGATAACCAGTCAGAAAGCCAAACATGAAAGCTTCTATAGAATTTAGCAGTGGAGTTTCTTTTTTTTCCTTTTTTAATCCTCACCCGAGGACATATTTTTTTCCCCACTGAAGAGAAGAGGGAGGGAGAGGGGAAGGGGAAAAGAGAGCAGGAGATAGACATGTCTGACAGACATGGATTGGTTGCTTTCTGCACATTCCCCAACCAGGACCGGGGATTGAACTTACAACCCAGGTACATGCCCTTAACTGGGAATAGAACCCATGACCCTTCAGTGTGCGGCTGACACTCTTAACTACTTAGCAACACTGGCCAGGGCTGCATACATTATTAACCACTGAAACATACACAGGTATCTGAAACTACTTACTGGGATTTTGGTCGGGTGCTGCTCTCGGATAAGCCGGACATCTTCTACTCTTTGTTCTGCAATGAAGAGAGAGATAGGGATTCTTAAGGGCTCTAATGCAGCTTGTTTCCTGCATTTTTGCTGGTTGAGTTCTATATCTGAATTCAGCTGTCTTTATCTGTAGCAGAGCAAAACAGTAGACGCATCTTCTACAATTGAAAGAAACCAAGCACTAGCATGTCATGTCTGGCAAAGGTTGGTATGTGAGGCCAAGGGCAATCATATGGAAACCAACATGCAATTAATTACATGATTTTATCAAGAGTTGTAAGACCAGAGAGAAAAAGAATGCCCTATTTGAGTTTAAATAGCTCTGTACAGTGCCCCAAATAGACACAAAGTCTTCTGTTGAATACTTTTTTGAGAATATCTCTGTATTCTCTCCCTTAATATAACCACTTATTTATATTTTCAACTATTGTATTAGGTTGTCTGGGGAATATAGGGGGGAAAAAAACACAAACCAAGTCCATTTTCTCAATAAGGTGACAATTGGAGGGACATGCCATATATAAAGCAATACATAAACATATGATTAAGATGGCATTAATTAAAACCTTCTAACAAAAATTAATAAAATCACCTTGATTTACTATGGTAGGATTCATTCTCATGGTATGTACTTGCAAATAAATGATCAATGTAGTGAACTTCCTGAGAAAGGGCTCATACTAGTAGCTCCAGAAAAAAAGATCTATGATCTATATAAATATGTATTTATTTTAACATCACTGCCATTTTGGTTTGTTTTTTTAAAATTATAATTCTCCATCAAAACAACTGAATTCCCATATTCAAATATGAACTTAAGTTCTGTTTCTATTTTCCCACCCAACATTTCTAAATCAGCTCTAAAGATAAACTACTAAATAAAAACATATTTGCCCCCCCTCCATGTGGCTCAGTGGTTGAGCATTGACCTATGAACCAGAAGGTCACAGTTCAATCCCAGAGTTGCAGGCTCAATCCTCAGTGTGGGGCGTGCAGGAGGTAGCCAACCAATAATTTTCTCTCATCATTGATGTTTCTATTTCTCCCTCTCTCTTCCTCTCTGAAATCAATAAAAACATATTAAAGATAAATAAAAACATATTTGCTATAAAGATTGCAAACTCATTGATTCGTCCCAGTGAATATAATTCAATACATGAGGATAAGCATAAATTTAGCTATTATTCATAGTAAATTTAACCTACTGGTTTTCACCTGTGACATTTCACAAGAAATACATATTTTGGAGACAGCAAGATGGCAGCATAGGTTAAACACCGTAAATGCAGCCATGCACAACTATTTCAAAATAACCATGAAAAGAAAACACGGACACCACCCACACCCACAGAAAGGCAGGCTGAGTGAAAATTCTACAACTAGAAAGAGACTGAGACTCAGAGGAGTGGCAGAAGCAAAGTACAGAGGTACGGAGGCGCGAGCACAGGGCTCGAGGAGAGGGCTGGGCGCCGGAGGACGTGGTTCTTTTTCAAACCGGAGGGAACCACAAGCTCCCGGCGGCTCTGAACTCCAGTTTCAGGCGAGTTTCTGGGGACCCAGACGCACACCCGGAGAAGGGGGACTGACTGGCACTGGGAGGAAATCCAAAGCGGGTTTCTCTCAGCGTTGCTTGCAGCAATTACTGTGGGACACAGAGACCCAGTGTCTCTTAGCACAGGGCTGAGAAGCGGCCATAGCTATTTGCTCCGCCCTGCCCTGCAAACTTCCCGAGGCCCCGCCCCTCCCAAGCTGCATCAGAGGCTTTTGCATATAAAAGGCTGAGTAGCCTAAGGCAAAGGCTAAATCAACACCTCCTTAAAGATACAGGAGCCAGCCTCAACCAGTGACCAGAGTGGGACCATCCTAAATAAAACTCAGATCTACAAGAAACACACTCGGGGCAGACACGCAGTGAGCACAAAAGCCCCACTGAAACAACTCTTGCCCCATAAGGGTGTCTCCAGCACAGTTGTTCTCCCACTGTAGACACAGCTGACTCTCATAACCAAGTGGCTTAGAGGTTAATTCCTCTCAGTGATCACCTAACTCAGAAAAGGAAGCAGCCAAAATGCGGAAACAAAAAAACAGGTCACAAATGACAGAAATGGAGGAAAGAAAATGACAGGATTTAGAGTTCAAAATCACAGTTATTAGGTTTTTCAAGAATTTTCTAGAGACTGCCAATAAATTTAGTGAGACCCTCGAGCATATGAAAAAGGACCAGCTAGAAATTAAGCATACATTGACTGAAATAAAGAATAATATACAGAGATCCAACAGCAGACCAGAGGATCCCAAGAATCAAGTCAAAGATATGAAATATTGAAGAAGCAAAACCCACCCAGCCGGAAAAGTCAAAAGAAAAAAGAATAAAAAAATATGAAGATAGTGTAAGGTGTCTCTGGGACAACTTCAAGCGTACCAACATCAGAATTATAAGGGTGCCAGAAGAAGAGAAAGAGCAAGATATTGAAACCCTATTTGAAGAAATAATGACAGAAAACTTCCCCCATCTGGTAAAAGAAATAGACTTCCAAGTCCAGGAAGCCTAGAGAACTCCAAACAAAAGGAACCCAAGGAGGACCACACCAAGACACATCATAATTAAAATGCCAAGAGCAAAAGAGAAGGAGAAAATTTAAAAGCAAGAGAAAAGCAGTTAGTTACCTACAAGGGGGCACCCATACGACTATCAGCTGATTTCTCAACAGAGACTTTGCAGGCCAGAAGGGAGTGACAAGAAATATTCAAAGTGATGAATAGCAAGAACGTACAGCCAAAATTACTTTACCTAGCAAAGCTATCATTCAGAATTGAAGGTCAGACAAAGAGCTTCACGGTCAAGAAAAAGCTAAAAGAGTTCATCACCACCCAACCAGTATTATATGAAATGCTGAAAGGTATCCTTTGAGAAGAGGAAGAAGAAAAAGGAAAGTAAAAATTATGAACAACAAATACAGATCTATCAACAAGTGAATCTAAGAATCAAGTGAATAAAAAAATCTGGTGAACAGAATAAACTGGTGAATAGAATAGAATCAGAGGCATAGAAAGGGAGTGGACTGACAATTTTCGGGGGTTAAGGGTGTTGGGGTGCATGAAAAGAATGGACAATAATCATACACCTATGGATGAGGACAATGCGGGGGCAAGGACAGAAGGTGGGGTGGAAACTGGGAGGAGGGGAGCTATGGGGGAAAAAAGAGGAAAAACTGTAATAATCTGAACAATAAAGATAAATTAAAAAAAAAAAAAAGAAATACATATTTGGTCCTGGCACAGAGCTCCCAAAACCCTTGGATCCTTGGATTTTCCTATATGAGTGATAAAGATCTTTCCTTATTTCATATTAAGCCCCTTTCAACCACACCTGAGTTTATGTTAATGAGGTGATTTTGAGAAAGCATTTTAAGGGTGAGGGTTGCCAGGGGACCAACAAAGATTAGAGGGTTCAAACATTCAGCCTCACTTCCTGACCACCTGGGAAAAGAGAGGAGGTCAGCTGGTCCAAAGCACAGGTAACAACCTCCACTTGCAATTAGTGGTTGAAGTGGTAGTGTGGGAGGGGCAGTCTTGCGGGACTGAGTCCTAACTTGCTGGATCTGAGGCTATCACCAGGGAGATAGTGTTAGAATTTAGGTAAATTGTAGGACACCCAGCTGAACTGCTTTATGTGTGGGAAACCCACATGTCTGGAGTCAGAAGTGAAGCATTTAGTAGGCTACTGAAAATAGAAGAGGCATACAGGAGGAGGCATTTTTTCTTTACATTATCCTTGGACACCTTCTCATTGCTATAAGACCTGTCCCTATGACTTTCCCATCCAAGAAAAGGTACTCTACCATCCAGACTTAGTATCAGCCCTCTTCACAACAAAAATCTCCATATTGTCAGGTAAATTATTTCAGAGACTAGGGGAAATGAGAATCTAATTCACTCTAGCAAGTGGATAATATACATGGGAATGTGTTCCTTATTTAAAAGCTTGTCCTAATGAATCTACAAAATAAGTGAAAACATTTAGGCATAGCCCAGCCGGCGTGCTTGAGCACTGACCTGTGAACCAGAAGGTCATGGTTTGATTCCTGGTCAGGGCACATGCCCAGGTCCTGGGTTTAATCCCCAGTGTGGGGCATGCAGAAGGCAGCCAGGCAATGATTCTCATCGTTGATGTTTCTATTTCTCCTTCTCCCTTCCTCTCTGAAATCAATTAAAACACACACACACACACACACACAAGGCCCAGTGCACAAAAATTTGTGCACTCAGGGGGGGGGGGGGGGATGGCCTCAGCCCAGCCTGTGCACTCTCGCAGTCTGGGACCCCTCGGGGTATGTCCACCTGCTGGCTTAGGCTTGGGAGCCCTCAGGGGATGTCCACTTGCTAGTGGGGATTAGGCCTAAGCTGCAGTCGGACATCCTTAGCGCTGCTGAGGAGGCAGGAGATACTCCCGCCACCACCGCTGTACTGGCATCCATCAGCCTGGCTTGTGGCTGAGCAGAGCTACCCCTTTGGGAGTGCACTGACCACCAGGGGCAGCTCCTGCACTGAGCTTCTGCCCCCTGGCGGTCAGTGTGTGTCATAGTGACCAGTCATTCCCAATCATTCTGCTGTTAGGGTCAATTTGCATATTACCCTTTTATTATATAGGATAGAGGCCTGGTGCATGGGTGGGGGCTGGCTGGTTTGCCCTAAAGTGTGTCCCGGATAAGGGAGGGGGTCCTGCTGGGGTGCCTGGCCAGCATGGGAGAGGGGCTGATGGCTGTTTGCAGGCTGGCCACATCCCCTTCAGGGTGGGGGTCTCCCCTGGGGTGCCTGGCCAGTCTGGGTGAGGGGCTGATGGCTGTTTGCAGGCTGGCCACAATCCCTTCAGGGTAGGGGTCTCCTCTGGGGTGCCTGGCCAGCCTGGGTGAGGGGCTGATGGCTGTTTGCAGGCTGGCCACAGCCCCTTCGGGGTAGGGGGGTCCTGCTGGGGTGCCTGTCCAGTCTGGGTGAGGGGCTGATGGCTATTTGCAGGCTTGCCAAGCCCCCCAGCAGGGACCCACACCCCATGAGGATGTGGCCATCCTTGTTGAGGGGCTGATAGATGTTTGCAGGCTGGGCACAGCCCCCAGGGACCCAGCTCCCAGCGAGGCTGGCTGGAAGTATCTGAGATTTATTTATCTTCTATAATTGAAACTTTGTTGCCTTGATTGGAGGCCACAGCTGGCCTAGGCAGGCGGGAAGTTTAGTTTCCTCCATTGCCAGGGCAAGCAAACCTCCTGTTTACTCTAGCTCCCTGGCTGCCATATTGGTTGGGTTAATTTGCATATAGTCGCTCTGACTGGCTGGTGGGTGTGGCTTAGGGTATAGTGGAGTGACACCAATTAGCATATTACTTTTGTTAGATTAGACTAGGGGCCCAGTGCACAAAAATTTGTGCACTCGTGTGTGGGGGGGTCCCTCAGCCCGACCTGTGCCCTCTCGCAGTCTGGGACCCCTCTGGGGATGTCCACCTGCTGGTGTGCCTGGCCAGCCTGGGTGAGGGGCCGATGTCTGTTTGCAGGCTGGCCTAGCTGCCCAGTGGGAACCCTCACCCCATGGGGGTGTGGCAGCCTGGGTGAGGGGCTGAGGGCCGTTTTCAGGCTGCCCACAGCTCCCATTGACACTTGGGGCTGTCTGCCTGGGAAGCAATCGGTGGCCGGGGCACACATGGGGACTTAAGCCTCCCCGTGTGTGCCCCGGCCACGGATCGCTTCCTAGGCCGCAGCCCCCGCCCTGCTCCTCCCACCCATGGCTTCGGCCACTGGCCTACTCGCTCTTCCTGTCCTGTGCTACGGTTGGACCCCAGTGTGCAGCTTCTCCGGGGCTTCGGCCTCCGCCATCTTGGCTAGGCTAATTTGCATACAGTCACTCTGATTGGCTGGTGGGTGTGGCTTAGGCATCCTGAAGGAATGTCAATTTTAGTATTACACTTTTATTAGATGTAAGCAAGCAAACAAACAAAAAACATTTAGGCATAAGGGAAAGATTTTTTTACATAAGGAAACTGATTTATTTTGGTAAATGAAGAAAATCAAAATAGGTTCTAAATGAGAGGCTTCAAAGTCAAGAAACTATAGTGTCAAAAGTTTTCATTATCTTGATTTATTCCCAATATATGGCTATAAAAGGAAGACAAAAAAATGATTATTTTTATTAAAGACAAGTGACTTCTTTGAGGTGAAAAGAGTAGCATAGAAATGTCTTTAGTGTCTTGGCCAAGTGCCTGAAGCAATTGAGTAAATATGGTATATGCTGATACCTCTCTCTTACTGATTTTAGAGAGAGAGGGAGAGAGAAACATTGATGTGAGAGAGAAATAGCCATCAGTGGCTTCCTGTACGCCCCCTACTGGGAATGGAGCCCACAACCTGGGCATATGCCCTGACTGGGATTCAAACCAACAACCTCTTGGTGCAGGGGACTACACTCAACAAACTGAGCCACAAGACCCAGGGCAATAATTCACTTTTTAGACAGGTATCTTCAGAGGTGAACAGTACATTTGACAGGAGCATACCAACAACACCGATCAAAAATTCTAACTCAATTATTTTCTCAGTGCTATAATGATCTGTTTATGTGTCAGACTGCCCCTGGCAGTCGGGGGACCCAGTTCTAATCATCTCTGTATTCCCCCAGGGCTTAAGCTGGTATACAGAAGACAGCTAACAAACAAACAAAAACTGGTACACAGTTTTTGGCATAAGTCTCTCCAGTCTACCTATTAGAGTAGCTGAAGCTATTTTAGACCAATACAATCTTCCCGAGATATGCAAACGGTTTCATTATTTTTTAATATTTATTTCTTTAAAAGAGTTTTTGTTCACTTTTAGAAAGAGAAGAAGGGGGAGGGAGGGAAACATGGATGTCAAAGCAAAACATCAATTGGCTGCCTCTTGCACACACCACAATCTAGGCATGTGCCCTAACCTGGAACCCAAGTGGCAACCTTTCAGTGCCTAAGATGTCCCACAACTGAAACACACCAGCCAGGGCCTAACCCTTTGATTATTAATGGAGAAGCTTAAGACCTAAGTTTACCACTGAATCTCAGCAGAAGAGTGTCTGGGAAACAGTTCTGACATTAAATAAACTGGCCAACTCCAGAAGAAAATGGAGTAAAATTATTACAACATTTGAAAAGACTGAATTCAAAATTGGTCAAATACAAATTTTCAAATTTATTATATTTTTCAAAACATCTGCAAGGATTCACTATGCATCTCCACTCAATAGAGTGTTGATCCACTTCATGTATTGGAAATGATGGCTGTCTACCAGAGGATGGAAGAAAATCATCTCTCAAGTTTAAAAGGACAAACCCAGACTCTGCCACTAGGTGGATCATGTTCTTCACCTCTCTAGGCCCCACCCAGTTTCTTCAGCTACAAAAGGGGTTGCTTGGGGGTGGGCCCTACCCTCTCAATCATAGAAAAAGACATCAACAGAGTTATATTCAATTTTAAACTAACTTAAACTCACTCACTCAGAAAGATAGAACTGCTCAAGCTAACTGGGGCTGGTCTTAGATTCTACAGGACAGAGGTTCTCGCCAAAGAATTAATTCCCCTCATTTGCTGTGCTACAGATCTCTGAAAACTCAATTATCAGTGCTGTTATGAAAATCAGGAACAAAGAAAGGTAGCAGTCTTTAAGAAATGTCTGATACTTTTCTGCAAAATGACTATTAAAGAGATCTTGGAAAAGGAGGTGGGGAGGAAAGGTGAGGTAAGGGGAAAGCAGATACACAAATACAGAGTGGGCAAAAGTAGGTTTACAGTTGTTCATATGAAAAACAGCATGCAGATCACGATTATTACAATAGCTTTATTAATACAAAATAATGTCGTAATGGCAAAGTAAACCTACTTTTGTCCACCTTGTATGTAAGCTACACTAATGGGAAGGGAGTGAGGGAAGGGGCATTCCTGCTTGTTTACTTCCAGAGTCACAGGTTCCAGGTGAAATCCTTCCAGTTAATTAGAATATAGTTCTCCAGAATAACTTAAAAATCCTTTAAGCAGAGGAAAGTATAGTTTCGGTCATGAGAAAATGGGCATCTTTCCCACATAAACGTCCCCAGTTAACTTTCAAATGCCAGAGTCAGTGAGGATGGAAGCCAGATGCTGCAAATCTACTTTAAATGCTGCTCTCAGGGTTGCAAAAAAAAAAAACCCTAATTAACAGTAAGAGTTCACTAAGGTCTCTAAAGGGAAGCTTCCTAATGAAAAAGGCACGTCTAAGTCTTCTAAACCAACAAACTACCTAGGGAGTTGTTTGAAAAGACATGTTCAGCAGGCCCAACATGAATTTCATTTACTGAAACTTCTCAGGCACAAGAAATCAAATACTCATCGACAGCGAGATCTAGAAAACCATATCCAAGCTCAAAGGAATGCTCACCGCCTCCTAGACCCCAGGAATCTAGACAGTGGTGTCACTGCCGAAGGCCGTAAGGGCCAGGGGACCTGGCGCTGCCCCCTCTCCCGCCCTCCCCGAGCTGCCCCAAACAAGCCCTGCAAATGGACATCCGCGGAGGCCACGCCGCTGTGGCCGAACTTTCTTGCTTCCGAGCACTCATCACTCCCTGCTCACCGTGGTCGTGGAGCAGTGATTATTGTGTTGTTGCTTTCAGTTTCAACCAAATGCCGGAAGCCCTAAGCTGGGTTTCCAGGCTAAGGCGGGAGAGAAGGGACGTGTTTACTGCTGGGTCACAGGCAGGGGGGCACGGGCCGGCCGGGAGCAAAGGCACCCACCTGGCTCGGCCGCCCCAGCAGGGCCGGTGCACGCGGCCGGGGCGGGTGCGGGAGCTGCAGGCTCGGGGCTCCCGGGTGCGCCCCTCCTCGCAGCTGAAGCAGCGGCGGCGGCTCCGGGCCCACATGGCATCAGGGCACTCATCTGGGGGTGATTCGCCTGCACCCTAGGGCCCCCTTCAAAGGCCTGGCACAGACCGGCGTCCGCGGCCCACACGGGTTTTCGCCTTTTGGAGGGACGGCCACCCCGCACCCCCCAGACCAGAGGGCTGCCCAGGGGCCAAAGGTGACTCCGCAGCTCCGCCAAGGTCCTCGCGGAACCGGGCGGAGTGCCCCGGGCCCGGCGCGCACCCACCCGCGCCTCCCGCACCACCCCTGTCCGCAGCCTCTGCGCCTCCTCGCCGGCCTCCCCGGAAGCCTTCGGCCCGTCGGCCACCGCCTCCGTCCTCGACCGACGGCCGTCCTCAACCCCGCGGCCTCGCGGGCCCCGCGCCCTCAGCCCTCCCGGCCCGGCCCCTCGGCTCCTCGGCCCCGGCCACCCACACCGTAGTGCCCGCGGCCCGGAGCCTTCCACGGCCTGGCGTCTGGTCCCCGCCGCCTCGGCCCGCAGCCCCCCGGTGCCAGGCCCTCCGTCAGAGCCCGGCCCCCAGCCCGGCCCGCCGCCTCTGCCCTCAGCCCTCAGCCCTCCCCGGCCGCCGTCCACCTCCGGGCCCCCCGCCCGGCCCGCCGCCTCGGCCCCTCAGTTCTCCCGCGGCCGGCCGCCCTCCGCAGCCCCGGCCCTGCTGGGTACCCACCGAAGGTGCGGCGCTGCTTGAAGGTCTTCTCCGACGGCATGGCGCGCGGGGCTGGGGTCAGGCGGCGAGGAAGAGTCCCGCGGCTTTCGGTGGCGGAGGTCCCGACGGCGTCGACCGCGACTTCCCTTGTGTCTCTTCAGCCCGCAGCCGCGTCAAGTGACCGGCGCGCCGCCCCAGGAGGCGGGGCCAAGGGTGGACTCCGCCGCCGCCATAGCGTGCGTGGCGGAAGCGGGGCCGCGCGTAGAGCCGGAGGCGGGGCGCGGGGGGCGGGGCTGCGCATGCGCGCGGGAAGGACCCGCGCCCGAGAGGACGGCACCCAGGCAGGCTGCTTCCCTTCCCCGGCTCCCCTTCCCCCGACACGCGTGGGCGTGGCTCCGGGCGCCCGTCACGTCCTGCTGCCCCGCGTGCCGGCGCTCCCAGCGCTGCCGCAGGGGCTCTTCAGGCCTCGAGCTGGTCACACAGTGTTTTTGTGCTTCTGTCTCACGGTTTCTCTGACCCGGGAACTGCTGGTTCTTGTTTGTGCCCTTTGACTACCAGAGAAGGCACATTCAGGGGTGTGTGTGTGTGTGTGTGTGTGTGTGTGTGTTAATTTTAAGAATCTCCACTAGTGACTTCTGTCACATGTTGTCCGAACTAGGGAAAGAACTGCAACCAGGTTATTTCAGTATTTGTTCACTAGAAGCTAACTTTGGAATCTAACTCTTCTCTAGGCCAGCTTTTAAAATGCAGGGCAACCCTTATTGAAAGGAAAATCCTTAGCTATGTCAGCAGATGAAATTAACTAATTTCAGCTGTTAAACCATTGGTTGCTGGACAAGTCTTAAGTTTACCAGCTTTGGGCCTTTTGATAAAAAAAAAAAAAAAGCTAGAAAATAGATTTGGGGCTGTTGGTGTAATGTCTTGTGCTTTGCTGAAGGTGTGTTTCTTGAAAATGAGAATGCTGTGGTCGTGCAAGGGCTGTAGAAAAGTAAGGGGAAATCAAACCCCTTTCTACACAATGAAAAAGAAGTGAGGGTGTTTAAAATGTGTTCATAAAAGTCCATCTAAGGAATGCTGGTTGTTTGCTGTTTTTGTTACTATTGGAAATTGAGGTTTCTAAGAGTATGAAGGTCAAATTAAATTGGAAAGAAATTGTATGGCTTGATAATAAAAGGTATAGGTATGGAAATATATTTTGAAGGAAAAAGAAAGCGAATTTTCTAAAGTTGGTTGTTTCTGAATAGGTTAAGAAGTTTCTGAGAGCTGTAGAAAAGTTTGTGAAAGTTACAGGTTTATAAAGAGAAATGTTAAAAGAGAGTTATATAGATGACAGAGGCCAGTAAGCCTGGGCAAGTGGAACAGGAAAACAGCAGTCTGCAGCCACTAGTAAATCTAGATGCCAAGCAGTCTGCAACCATCTAGTAAATCCTGTGAAGAGTAAATGGTTTGCACTAGAGGATACATCGCTTATATCACCCTACTCACGGAGACAACAGAAATCTAATTAGTGCCCTTTGCCAACCACACTCAAGGACAAATGAAGAAAATAAATCTCATGTTGGTATATCAGCATAAAGCTGATGAATTCTACTAAGATACTACTCTAATGCTCGGTCTATAAAACTCAAAATGAAGGCCCAGCATGTGCTCTCCTGAATAATAAATTTAATTAAGTAAATAAATTTAAAGGTCAAAAGTAAGCTAATACTGAGTTAGAACTTGGTTCTTTTCCACTTTGTTATAAATATAAGGATAATACTCGTCTTCCAAATATAAGGAGACATTTTAAAAACAATTTTGGACCTAGCTGGTTTGGCTCAGTGGATACAGCATTGGCCTGGGGTCTGAAAGGTCCAGGGTTCCATCCCTGTCAAGGGCACATGCCCAGGTTTCAGACTCAATCCCCAGTAGGGGGCGTGTAGAAGGCAGCCAATCAATAACTCTCTCTCATCGTTGATGTTTCTATCTCTCCTTCTCCCTTCCGCTCTGAAATCAATAAAAAGCCTATATAATAATCCTATATAATAAAGAGGCAATATACAAATTGACTGTCACACCCTCACACAAGATGGACGCCCCCATGTGGTCACAAGATGGCCAGCAGGGGAGGGTAGTTGGGGGCGACCAGGACAGCAGGGTGGCAGTTAGGCGGCAACCAGGCTGGCAGGGGAGTGCTTAGGGAGTGATCAGGCTGGCAGGGGAGTTGTTAGGGGTGATCAGGCTGGCAGGCAGAAGCAGTTAGGGGCAATCAGGCTGGCAAGCATTGGGAACCAGCAGTCACAGATTGTGAGAGGGATGTTCGACTGCCTGTTTAGTAAACCGGCAGTTGGACATCCCCTGAAGGGTCCCAGATTGGAGAGAGTGCAGGCCGGGCTGAGGGACACCCCCTCCCCCAGTGCACAAATGTTGTGCACCAGGCCTCTAGTATATAATAAAATAAAAATAATTTGGTAAATTATATCTTTTTCTCCCTACCTAATCCCTCTAGAATTTGGCAATTCTTAATGAGTTAATCATGGCAATACATTTCTTTGTATGAATTCAATAAGACCAGTTTTCAGTTATAATCTTATCAACCAAGACTTTGACTGGAATGCCATGTCTGAGAGAGACATGCCTGGACTCGATGTTAGCAAAAAGGCTTAAGGAAGGAAAAATGACTTTAAAGTCAATAAGAGCCCCATGGAGGAAAGCCTGGTACCTCACTTGATCACATAATTCATGGCAGTCTTTCCAGGTAAAGAATGAAGATTGCTTTCCTGAGAGATGGTAAGAAAGGTACCTCAAGACATCATTGGGGACCTCAAGAACTTGAGGAATTTACCCAAGTATACAGGTATTGCAGGAAAACCTGATGGCAACTAGGTGGCTCAACTTCTTTGGCCTGCAGGGCTCATTAAAGCTCAATCATGAGATTCCAGCAAAGCAGATTTTAAAAGAGCCTATACAGTCGGATGCTATTCTTATTGTGTTTATGTAAACAATCACGCCAAATTGAAACTAAACTTTTAAAAATATATTTCTTATTGATTTCAGAGAGGAAGGGAGAGTTAGAGACACAAAAACCAACAATAAGAGAGGATCATTGATTAGCTGCCTCTTCCATGCCCCACACTGGGGATCGAGCCTGAAACCTAGGCATATGTCCTGACTGGGAATCGAACTGTGACCTCCTGGTTCATAGATCAAGGCTCAACCACTGAGCCACACTGGCTGGCCCAAATTGAAACTAAACTTAATGCAGTAAATGAATTGGTCTTATTATGGCACTTTAATGACAGTGAAGGTGGTTTTAGGGGAAAGTTTTTTGTTTCAATAGACTCTAATACACAGTTGTTAACATTAGACTAATTCAGTTAATTGTCTTCAAAATTTTATTTTCCACTTATGAATTGAACTGGATCTTAAATTTATTTCATTTTTTAAAATATTTACCTACAACTCCAAACTAATGCTGCATTTTATCCCATCCTTTGACTTGGAATCAGTGAGTACTAAAATTCTTTTCCTTCTACCGGACCACTTGTCATAATTCTTGTTGTTCTAGCTTTGCCCCAATAATACTAAGATTGATAACATAGTTTGTTTCCACCAAGTTAAAAATTATACTCCTATTCAGGGAATATGACCTCTAGACACCATTGCCATCTCCTTTCATGCCCAGGCCTCATTGTCTCTATGACAGAGAGCAAGTTCCCTTGGCTCTGAGGAAAAATGTCACCCCCTTTCAGAAGCTACAGAAGAGACCCTGCACCCCTTTTCTCTGAGAAATTTCTGAAACAAAATCTTTGGGGTGGGGGGGATGTCGTAGGCAGTTAGACCTGAGTAGAGCAAGGACAATGGGCCAGGTACAGAAGGTCACTAGAATGGAAAGCCCCCAGAGCCTAACAATGGACAATCAATTATAGGGTGACTTTTTATCCCCTAGCATATCACTGGTCATGCCATTTGGACCCCCTGACCTTTGCTCCCTAGAGCTAACTTTTAGGCCTCAATTGTATTTCAGCTTGAAGTCCAGATAAGCAATAAAACCAGCCACAGCTGATGTCAGGACCAGCACTGAGTAATGATGCCCTGCCCTGGTGCCAGCCAATGAATCATTGGAGACTACAACCCTGAAAGGACACACTTGGAAAACTGCTGAGTATTCTATTAAGATCTTTCCCTGGGACCTCCCCTAAATTCTCAACAGTAGAGTTATCTGAGAATCAAATCAATGATTTGGAATATGAGGAAGCAAAAAACACCCAATCAGAAGAACAAAAGAAAAAAAAAATCCAAAAAATATGAAGCTGGTGTAAGGAGCCTCTGGGACAACTTCAAGAGTACCAATATTTGCATTATGGGGGTGCCAGAAAGAGAAGAGAGAGAGCAAGATATTGAAAACCAATTTGAAAAAAATAATGACAGGAGCCTCTCCTACTTAGTGAAAGAAATGGACTTACAAGTCCAGGAAATGCAGAGAATTCTAAACAAGAGGAGCCAAAAGAGGCCCACACCAGGACACATCATAATTTAAAATGCCAAGGGCTAAAGACAAAGAGAGAACCTTAAAAGCAGCAAGAGAAAAGCAGTTAGTTACCTACAAGGGGGCACCCATACAACTGTCAACTGATTTCTCAACAAACATTGCAGACCAGAAGGGAGTGGCAAGAAATATTCAAGGTGATGAACAGCAAGATACTACAACCAAGATAACTCTACCCAGCAAAGGTATCATTTAGAATTGAAGGTCAGATAGAGCTTCACAGACAAGAAAAAGCTAAAGGAGTTCACCATCAAACCAGTATTACATGAAATGTTGAAGGGCATTCTTTAAGATGAGAAAGAAGGAGGAGGAGTGAGAAGAGGAGGAGGAGGAGGCGAAAAAATATGAATATAAAATGTCAATAAATACATATACATATCAATAATTGAATCTAAAAATAAAAACAAATGAATAAGGAATCTAATGAACAAAATAAACTGATGGATAAAATAGAACCAGAGGTACGGAAACATGGAACAATGATGAATCTCAGAGGGAAGAGGGTTGCGGGGGGCAGAAAGAGATTAATAAAGATCTTATATCTTTGCCTATGGACACAGACAGTAGGATGGTGAAGGCCTGGGGTGGGGCTGGAACTGGGTGGAGGTGGGCAGTGGGGGATAAAAGGAAGACATCTGCAATACTTTCAACAATAAAGATTTTTAAAAATAAGAAATAAAATCCTTAGGGTGGAGGAACCAGTGCCCTCTCCCTCCCATGCCTTTCCCCTCTCTCTTCACCCAGGCACATTATCATTAGCTTCCTCATTCCCAAGCTCCAAGAGCCCTTCCTTTGCCTCTATAACTTGATTCCTAAGCCTATTTCTTGTAGGAATTACTTTTTCTAACTCTGTAATTTCCTCAATAAATGTTCTCTTACAGTTTTGCATCTTGCTCTAAATTCTTTCCTAGCCAGAACCCAAGCACCGAGGATGCTGAACCTAGTTTTGGTCTAACCCCATGGGTCAGACACCTGGTGCCATTCCTGCTGCCTACAACACATCTATATGAACAGAAATCGATACTTTGGCTATTTTTGCTCTTTAATATCTAATACTTTGAAAGACTACCCTATTTCCAGGGTTTTGGCCCTTTTAAGTTTGTAAAAGCCTTTCTTATATGTCTGTTTGATAAACTAATTGGAGTGTGCTAATATGCATTATTATACAAATGTATAAAACATGTTAAGATGTATTTCTTAAAGTGGTTCTAATACTGTCAGGATTTTTTTTCTTTATAGAGAAGTAAGTATGTTAGAGTTCCCATGCAATTATTCCCCACCATCAAAACAATGATGTTAGTTGTAGCTCTTTATTCTGTCCACAAAAAAACAGTGGATTTGTGCATGTGTCACTTGCTGTCTCACATTTTCCTTTTTCCTCTTTCTGTCATAGTTCTTTACCTTTAAAATCTGATAATATACAGTTAATAAAGAACACTTAGACATTTTATCTGGTTTCCAAAATTCCAAAGATTTAAGCTCCCAGTGTACTATCTTGATTGTTTTTATTCTGTGAAGGTTGAAAAAAAAATCCAGTAAGTGCTTATTATGTACCTAACTTCTGCCAAACACAAAATGCTCAGTTTCGAAGTACAAAGGGATTTTTATGATATGTAGTATTGACTGATGAGTGCTTTCTTGGCTTAGTGCTACCTTGTAAGAAATGGACTTCTCATTCTCTTGCTGGATAACTGTTCCAAATGCCAAGAGCGGGAATAAATTATCTGGCATATGGGAGTGGGGGGAAGGGAAGGAGAGTTTCATATTTTCCTAGTCCCTTAAGCCTCCCTAAACCATTACCAAATAGCCAGGAGGCCTTGGTTCATTATAATAGCCTCTAGGGATTACTCTTTGTGATTTTCAAGCACTGAAGTCCACATTTACAGTGGTCGTTCTAGTCCCATCCCTAACCTTGAGCTCCCATTTGAATCTAAAATCACATATCCTGTCTGGCCAGTGTGGCTCAGTGGCTGACTATTGACTTATGAACTAGGTGGTCATGGTTGGATTCCATTCACATGCCCAGTTTATGGGCTCAGTCCCCAGGAGGGAGCATGCAGGATGGAGCCAATAGATGGTTCTCTCATCAGTGATGTTTCTTTCCCTCTCCCTTCCTATCTGAAATTAACAAACATATATTAAAAAATAAAATGAAAAAACCCCCAAATTTAAAAAAATAATTAAAATAAAACCAAATATCCCTACACATTTCTCAGGAAATCATCCAATACAGTTGGTGTGTAAAGGTTTCTCATAAGCATAATTTCCATTTTAGGCTAGTATATTAGAATAAATAATTAATTAGACTTAAAATGTATTACTTTGGGCCCTAGCTGGTTTGGCTCAGTGGATAGAGTGTCAGCCTGAAGACTGGAGTGTCTTGGGTTTGATTCTGGTCAAGAGCAAATGCCAGGTTGCAGGCTTGATCCCTAGTAGGGGCATGCAGGAGGCAGCTGATCAATGATGCTCTCCCATCATTGATGTTTCTCTCTCTCCCTCTCTCTTCCCCTCTGAAATAAAATATATATATATATATATATATATATATATATATATATATCTAAACTAATAAAAGCGAAATATTAAAATTAACCGTTTCTCCGAGACAGGGTAAGCCACGCCCACCAGCCAATCAGAGCGGCTGTATGCAAATTAGCCCAGCCAACATGGCGGCCGCCACTCACGGACCTGAGTAAACAGCCCTTTCCATTGCGGCAGG
>PVJC01001089.1:0-29017 GCA_004026665.1 Murina feae | reverse complement strand
TTTCCCTGCTTTCTGGTGGCTGGAGGAAGATGGGCAGTAGGCAAGCTTGGGAGGCAGGCCGCACCCAGCCCTGACCACGCTCAAAAAAGAGAACAACATGCTGGCGAGGGCAAGAGTCTGAGAGATCAACATAGAGGGGGTGCCTGCTCCAAGCCTGGGGGCAGGTCCCCAGCAGGTAGACACACACAGGAGGACTGCTCCGAGCCTCAGATGCGGCTGGGGGCAGGTCCCCAGTGGTGACACACACACACACACACACAAAAGGCGCCTGGCAGACTGGGGCCATCATAGGACATCCACTGAGGGGTCCCAGACTGTCAGAGGGCACAGGCCAGGCTGAGGGACTCCCTCCACCCCGAGTGCACAAATTTTTGTGCACCGGGCCCCTAGTATATATATATATATATATATATATATATATATTGCTTTAGGCCCTGACCAAGTTAACTCAGTTGGTTAGAGCATCATCCTGATATGTCAAGGTTGCAGGTTTAATCTCCCATCAGGGCAAATACAAGAAGCAATCAATTAGGGGTTGGAGTATGGTGGAGAGCATGGAGGGGATAAATGGTGATAGAAAATTTAATTCAATTAAAAAAGATGCAACAAATGAATGCATAAATAAGTGGAACAACAAATACATGTTTCTTTCCCTCTCTCTAAATTTTTAAAAAAGATAACCATGTAATTTTTGAAAACAAGTGTGCTTGAGTGTATGTGAAAATTTTCATGTGCCTCAGATTGCAGTTTAATAGAAGTTTGATGTAGTGAAGAATATTCAGAGTAGTAAATTGATATTGTTCATGAGTTATTTTAAGGTAGCTAATATAAACATAGTATGATTTATTTTTAGTTGAATAACAAATATTACAGTTCCTTGAAACAATCCATAAAAAAGGGAAAAGCGAAAGCACATCTTTCACTTAAATTTATTTAGTGTTTTCTCCAGGAATCTCCTGGTGCTTTTATTTATTTATTTATTTTAAAATATATTTTATTGATTTTTTTTGCAGAGAGGAAGGGAGAGGGATAGAGAGTTAGAAACATCCGTCAGCTGCCTCCTGCACACTCCCTACTGGGGATGTGCCCGCAACCAAGATACATGCCCTTGACTGGAATCGAACCTGGGACCCTTCAGTCTGCAGGCGGACGCTCTATCCACTAAGCCAAACCAGCTGGGGCTGCTGGTTTAAACTATCAAATAATCATGGTAGAAAGCCAAGCAGTGTCAGTTTTAAATAACCCTCACCCTATTCCTTTTTCCATAACATTAAATGACCATAATCATGGGGGGAATAATTTAACTGATAAAAATTGAATATGACATCACAGCATTATTGATGTAACGCAGCCGTAAATCATACTAGCTATTTCTAAGAATCTGTTAAATGGGGAGTGAAACATTAACCTGCTCTAGAACACATTAGGTTTATTTTTTGCCACACTCAATATGGACGGCAAGTCACACTGAGGAGTAAGTTCAGCTCCTCAGGCCTGTCCCGCCTCTCCTCTTTCTGATTGGAAGACATAGTCCACCCTGGAAGTCCTCTGGGACTCTATTGGCCAATTGTCCAATCTGTCCTGTGTCATCTCTTTGCTCCTTAGAACAAGTAAACAAACAAGTATTGCTCAAGAGGAGCGCATGAGCTATTCTCAGAAAGAATTCAGTCAGGAAGATGTTGCAGCTGATACCCAATAGATGCAATCTGGGGGAGTGTCCTCACGGGTTCCTGGGAGGTTTTGCGAAAGAGGCACTGTATTAGAACGCTTCCTCCCTGCGAAGCTCTGCCTCTGGGGTTCAACTTTAGAAATCAACAAACTAGTGCACACAGGAAAGCCATGGCAAATCGTTCAGATTACCTGACATTATTTCTTAAATGTGTAACAACTGATGAACTGGGTAACACCCCAAAGGTTTTGCTGTTGTTGTTTGCTTGTTTACTTCTAAATCCATTTCAATGGATTGTTTTCCCAGCTTTTGCCCACACAGTATATGCCACTGTTCAGGGACGCAACTGTTCAGACTCTTGTTTTGAACCATGAACTTCTTGTTTAGCCTGTGAATGTTTTCCCTTCACCCTGGCTGTTTCTGCTGGGCAATGGATAAGCTAACATTTTTCACATCTAACAGCATGCATCAAGTTAACATGGTTTACTACTTTCAGTGGCTTTCCAGGCAACCAATTAAAAAATGCCCTGCCCTGTATTCCACTTATTTCCTTAGATGTTACCAGTTCTGACTAACAAAGAGTTCATTGTTGTAGTATTAAAACAAATGATCTCTTCTATCCAGTTTTTCCTCATTTTAATATGACCCTCCTTAGCGTTCTTTGTAAAGGGTACAAGTTCTGTATGAGGGATTGTAAAATTGTTCAAAGACACATAACGCTTTCAGCATTCAACGTGTGGGAGTTCTCGCCTATATTCAGTCTTTCCCTTCGGGCTCCTTTACACCAACAAGGATTACTCAAGCTTTCACAGCTCTTTTTCTTTCTGTCTTGATGGTCTGCACCAGTTCAATCCTTTAACCTCTTTGTGAGTTATTGTACACAGTCTTCCTGCTGTAAAGGACATACAGGTGTATCTTTTAGTTGCATAATTCAAATTATGAACACAGACTAGTTTAACCATTCTATTAAAGATGAAACTTTGAGCAAATTAACTTGTACATTTTAATATGCACTAAGCTCCCCTAGAAGAAAAATGTATTTTATTAATAGGGCCTAGCAGGGAATAGATATATTTATTTAAAACCGACTGAGATGTAACAGTGGCAAGGATCATGCTTTAGAACCTATGGATCCACACAGAACATAGCACATAGGCTAGTCAGGCATTCTGTAAATTTTTATTATATTATTTGGTACATTGCTGAGATATTTCCTAGCTTGGATGGTGATGGTGATGGTGATGGTGATGGTGATGATGATAGCCCAACAGTCTTTTCTATGTCTGTTTGGTTCACATTCCTCCCTGTTCAATCTTTTAGCCAGTTTATTTGTTTGTTCTTTTTTTTTTTTCATTCAACATACGTATATTCAGTAAACATTCATTGATTGCATGAAGGGTTAGCACATTTATCATGTTGTGAGGGTTACATCTAGTAAAGCCAAAGGAAGCAAGTATTTACAATAAAACAATATATTGGTGCTGTAATAAAGGGACCATTCTTCCTAGAAGGGGGTACCGTTAGAGGACAAGAAGAAAGGGGCTTGGATTTAAAGGCACAGACTGGGGAGATGGGACTTCCTGGCAGAGGAGACAACCTGAGCAAAGTGACAGAGATGTGACAATACATGATGAGTTTTGGCTAAGGAATCTGGTGGCACTGATTGAAAGATGTGTGTGGGGAATGAGGAGGCCAGGCTGGGAGGATAGGACCAGATAGTGAGCTATTTTGTGTGATATAATGAGTCAATGGGCCCACTAAATACTTTTAAATAGGTGAATGATAGGATTAGTCTGCTTTTACTTAAGTTACTGTTTGAAGGAAGCCAGTTGTGGCAACTACAGAGGATGGATGGAAAAACCTTCTAAATGCAGGTAGGTGAATTCAATGTTACTTTTCATATATATATATATATATATATATATATAGTTATAGATATAGATATGACAATGTATATATTTTTTATTGATTTAGAAGGGAGAGGGAGAGAGAAAGAAACATCAATGATGAGAGAGAATCATTAATCGGCTGCCTCCTACATGGCCCCTACTGGGAATTGAGCCCGCAACCCCAGCATATGCTCTGACTGGGAATTGAACCATGACCTCTTGGTTCATAGGTTGACACTCAACCACTGAGCCACACTGGCTGGTCAGGCATCAGTGGCATTCTTAAGACAGGGCTCAGGAGTGGAGCCCCGGACCCACCCCAAAACCACTGGGTCTGGCCTGTGGAGTGAGGGGAGAGGACACAGGTCTCTGTGCAAAGCTCTCTCCTCTATCACAACTCGTGGCATCAAAACTAAGGTCACCGTCCTGTGCTGCTGATGGAAGGACATAGCTGCTTATCCGTGCTATTGCTGACCAAGGTGTTGTCTTTCAATTGTGTAGACCTGAGATGGTAAAAATTTGAACTAAGGCACTGCTATTTTTTTGTCAAAAGATGCACTTCCCCATTTATGGGACTCTGTGGGTTAGGGTAGACTGCCCTCTTTTCTGCTTAGAGATTTCCTTGCGGAGGTGGTGGTGGATAGCCCGGAACTTATGGAGGTTGGGCCCAGGGAAACTGGCAGGATTTGTCTTTTCTATTAGATAAGCAAGACCCCACACCAGACTAGAAACACTGGGTTTGCCAGTGGGTTCTTAGCTTCCATTTAGATTCTGGGCAACTCCTCCAGCACTTCAGGGCACTGAAGTCTTGATCAGAAAGGAGTTGTAGAGCGCTGCTGCAGCATCTGTACCCCTGGCTCTCCTCTCTGACGGCAATTAATAACAGTTTCTTGTTATGAGTTATTTAAGGCCGCCAAGCCACTGTCAAGAGGTAGGTGTCCAGGCTCTAGGACACACGTGCCCTGGAGCATAGTAAATAAGGTAACAAGATCACTGACAGATGACCCAGGATTTATCACCTAGTATGACCCCTCATCACTGGAATAAGGGCAGAAATGAGTAAATGCTAGTTTTTAGATAAAAGAGCTGACAGGCACAATTTAGGGCTCTATTTGGCTTACCCAGTTCGTAGAGCTTTAACAGCTGGCTGGCATTGCTTCCACCCGCCACTTAATCTCGCCTTCCGTGAGTAGCAGTGTTGGGGGCCATTTGGAGCTTTCCTTGCGGAGGGAGGGAGTCCTGGGAAGGAAGGTGTCCTTGGGGAATCGTGGGGGCCAGTCCTTGGTGGGGGTGCGTGGGACCCTTAGAGATGGTCCTGGAGGGATGCATGGGAGGGGGTTCTTTGGGGTTCTCTGGACCGTCCTGGGGAGGGTTTCCCCGGGGATCCTCGGGGTGTGGGTGGGGCATGTCCTCCGGGGGATCCTCAGGGCCATCCTCGGCGGCAGACACACCTGAAGGCGCTCCCGGGTGAGGAGCGGCCTCCGCGAGCCAGGTCCGCGCAGTGGGTTGCGCGTCAGTCCTGTGCTCTGCAGGTAGGTGGTGGGTTCGGTCCGCAGACGCGGCAGCTCAAAGCTCCGCGAGGGGGACAGGAGGCCCGCAGACTTCAGGCGAGCCGAGGCCAGAGCCGCCAGGGGGTCGCCCGCCCTTTCGAGAGGGCGCAGCGGCTCACCCTTCCCCGCAGGCGGGGCTTCCCGGGGCGGGGCCTCTGCAGCTCCCCCCGGGGGAGCGACCGCGCCGAGGTGGGGGCGTGGCTAGGTTTCCGACTGGGCGGGGCTGGGCTCTGATGGGCGGGGCTGGGCTCTGATGGGCGGGACTAGGCGGGGGGCCCGGCGGGGCTCTTCCGCGGGGCGGGGCCGGCTGACAGCGGCGCAGGCGCAGGCGCGGCGGCGGCGGTTACTCGGACCGGCATGGCGGTGTGCGCTCGTCTTTGCGGGGTGGGCCCTTCGCGGGGGTGTCGGCGTCGCCAGCAGCGCCGGGACCCGGCCGAGACGGCGGCGGCCGACAGCGAGCCGGACACGGACCTGGAGGAGGAGCGCATCGAGGCGGGCGCGGCGGAGCTGTGCGGTGAGTGGAGCGGCCGGAGCTCGAGCCCCTCGCCACCCCCGCGCTGCTCGCTGCTGGAGCTGCCTCCCGAGCTGCTGGTGGAGATCTTCGCCTCGCTGCCCGGCACTGACCTGCCCAGCCTGGCCCAGGTCTGCACCAAGTTCTGTCGCATCCTGCACAACGACACCATCTGGAGACGGCGCTGCCGGGAAGGTGCGTGCGCGGGAGCGGGGGTCCGGGCCTGCGGGGGGCTCGGGGCCGAGGTCCGGGCGTGGGGGAAGGTTCGGGGACTGGGAGGGTGCTCGGAGGTCCGGTGGCAGGTGTACGGGCCAGGAAGGGGTCTGAGGTCCCCAAGGGCCCTGGACAGAGACCTGCCATAGTCGGGGGCCTCATGAGCAGGGTGGATTGGGGGGTCTCGGCTCCCCATGGGCCCTAGATGGAGCCCTGCCGCAGATCGGAAAGCACCAGGGGCGGTCCCGGGTGTGTGTGTGTGTGTGTGTGTGTGTGTGTGTGTGTGTGTTGGGAGGGGGGCGTCCCGCCACAGATCCGGGGCGCGGGGGCAGGCGAGGTAGCGTTCTCCGTGGGCGTTGGGGTGCTCGGGAGAGGGATGAGAGGTCTCCCAGCTGCGGGAACTGGACGGAGCCAGGGGAAGCGACGCGAGCTGGGGGGTGGGGGGTGTGGGGGTCCCTGCAGGCGTGAGACCTGGAGGGTTAGGCCAGGCAGTAACCTCCCTGTCCCCAGCCCTTTGGGCGCGGGGTGGGGGTGAGAAGCAGAGGAGAGCGACCAAGGTGGGCTTGAGTAGGTACGGAGCAGAGGGGTGTTTGGAGGTTCTCCCGGGAACAGGGCGGGTTTGTGGACAGTGCGTGGAGCTGGGTAGCGCCGGAGTGATTGCTGTCTCCCTCAGGGATGCTGGTGGCATCAGCGAGGGTAGTGAGTAGGTAGTTTTGTAACATATCCCAGGAGGAAGGTTTACCTAATCCAGAGTGCAAGGCCCTCTGTGTTTAAACCTTCACCAGTCTTTGCTGTTCTCATTTATTAGTAAACAGGATAGGTAAGAAAAAATCTGAACAACGCAGAACAGCAAAAGAATGAAAGTAAGAATCATCAGGGAGCATTTGCGATCTTGCTGCCTGGCATATGTCTGTCGTCAGCTTTGCTCAAATAAACTTTTTTTTTTTTTTTTTTTTTAAGGTAAGAACCATCAGAGTCCCTACAATAAAAAATAAATCCTTAAAATTGTGGAAAACATCTCTCCATATGTACATGTAGAGTCGTGTACATGTTTTACTTAAATGAGATACTATATAAATTACCTTAGAGACAGTTTAGCATAAAAAAGCTTCATGCTATTCCCCTGCATACATGTGCCACAGACTAGTTCCTTATTGACAGACTTAAATTTGCAATATTCCCTTGTCATAAACAGTGCAACCCAGATTGCCTGTGTGCCTTTCATTGGAATTTATGAGACATGCAAGCACCTTTTAGAACTTCGGAGATTGTCTTCTCAGTGTGTACTTGCCGAGGTGGGAGTGCAGGTGGTAGGATAGCACATTGCTATCACCTTAGCTACCCATCGCCCAGCTGTTGGAATTTGCACCCCCAGGAAGGCTACATGAGAAGACCTTTGTCACATCCTCCCGGCAAGGGCATCAGCCAGTCCTCTTCTCTCTCCTGTAAGCCTCAATGGCTAAGACTCGGGATCTGTAGGACCAGGGCAGGCTCTGTGTATCTGCGGAGAGTCCTGGACGTGCTGCTTCACCTGCCCAGGTACTAGTGGGAAGCACTGTCCTGTGGGGTCGTTTTGGGGCTTAAATAAGATGATTCGTGTGAAGCCCTCACCTCTAAATGGTGGGTGTTTAGTTATGCCTCATGGTATTTAAAAAAAAATTTTTTTTATTTTGAGAGAGAGAGAGTGGGGGAGGGAGAGGGAGAGGGAAAGAGAGAGAGAGAGAGAGAGAGAGAGAGAGAGAGAGAGAGAGAGAGTAAGAACAGGTGGTTTCCTGTATTCAACCTGGATATGTGTCCAGACCCTGAATTGAACCCGAAACCTTTTGGTGTACAGGACTACGCTCCAACCAGTTGAGCCACACTGGCGCTATATGTGCTGTATGCTGGTTCATTCTTTGAAGAGGCCAGACATTTCTTCCTTCACTTGTTTATTTATTTATTTTACATTATACCCGGCATGACAGTGAACAATTTCATATGTGTTTCTTTGGACACAGATAAGTTTGAAAATTTTTCTAAGGAATACTAGTATATCCAGAAGCAATGGGCTTTAAGATATGCAGGTTTTGTTTTTTTAGATTCAAAATTTTACTAGATACTATCCAGTTATTTCCTGGAATAGTTTTACCTATTTACACACCAGGAAGGTCACAAAATATAAAATACAAACGCCCACTACCCATTACCACAAAATAGCTGCCTTTTGTGAACCAGGTTATCTCACTTAACCCAATATCTGCTAGATTGTCTCTAATGTGAATGCTCCATCTTTTAAAATGTGTGCCACTCTGGGTGAGAAGCAGCATCTCAGTTTAATTTGCATATGCCTGATAGCTAGTAAAGATGCACATTTCAGAAATAAAATTATTGGAAATTTAGATTTTTTTTTACTTGCTTATCCTTAATCTTTGCCCTCTTTTTCTGTTGTTATTTTTCTTATTGACTTGTGGGTTTTATTAATTTGGTCTGGGTAGATTTCTGTTTAATATATTGCAAAACATTTTCTATGACGATGGTTGACAGTTAGACCTTGGTTTCACTATTTGATTCTCATAGCTTTAATTTCCAGCTTATCTAGGTCAATAAATGGACAATCCCATAGTTGTCTCCAAGAGTTAGTATAATTGTGATTGGATTTATATGTAAGAATAGTTGTGTACAAGACAAGTGTGGTCTTAACTATCTGATCCCCACAACTTTATCTTTCCTGAACTAGGCATTAGGTTATAGTGGGTGTTAATAAGGCCAAAGTCAAGTCTCTGGGTAAAAACCAAAACTCTCCCAGCCTTGGTAAATAGAAGTCAGGATCTCGGCCTGGTTGAGGAGGTAGATAGTCCTAGCCCATAAGGTTTCCTGATGGGATAGTAACGGATCCAGTTTTTAGTGTCTTGGGAGAGTGAGTGAGACTAACTAATGAATTTGAACGTTTACTACTCAGTATTTATGTGTTTGCTTTCTGTGTTTTGATAATTGGATTTTTCAGATCAGAAAACAAGCCATAAGAAAAACAGGATGCCATACACCTGTGTTATTGCTTCAAAGACTTCTGGGCCATGATTAACTTTAAGGGTGCCAACAAGGATGTCTGTTTCATAGCTCTTTTTAAAATGATAGTATGATTTTGGGGCAGGAGAGAGCTACACTAGAAACTTAAAATGAAGTAGCTTTTTATATTGTTTGGTAAGAAGTTCACAATTTCCAATGTCCTGGTAGTGATATGTTAGCAATGACAAATCAGTTATTTTTGTAGAACTTGGGCCATTGTAGCCCCCTGCATGTTGGAGCTGTGGGAGTAAATATCTTCTAGTGGTATTTCTCTGGGCAGATAAAAAGATTGCTGTTGAGAAGCCGAATTGGTGCTCCTGATTTGGGGCAAATATGTGACAAAACAGGTGATATTTTCCTCACTTACAGGAAACCAAACCAAGCCCAGTCTTCCAGGCAGGGCCGGGTAGATGGAGAGTAAACACGTTTTGATGCATCATTCCTTTGGCTGCAGGCCTCCTGCATGTGGGGCTATAAATAAGTCATCATTTCTCAGAGTACCAGGGTACAAGCCAAGTACATTATTTTGCCTTTGACCCTGACGGTGCTTTTTTTTTGGTTAATACTTCACCATCTAGTTGGTGGATTTTTAAATGCTCGCCAATTTTAACACTTAATTTATGCAGTATTTCATAATTTATGAAATAGTAACGAGTTTACAAAATTCAGACCATAGTTCTAAATCAAAGTATTCAAGTAATAACAGAAGATAAGTAAGAAAAGAGAAATGCTCATACATGTATTTTTCCATTCAACACTGAACTCTAAATATTGAGTCATAATAATTTCACATTTTTTCAGCTCAGTACCTGCTGCCACTATCAGGTTTTGAATTAATAATATACAGTTTCCCCATTTCTTTCCTTGATTCTAAGTGATTTTAATTACACAGGGAATAATCTATATATATGAAAGCCTAAGCAACCATTATGACCAGTCGACTGAATGACTGGTCGACTAGTAGCCATGATGCGCACTGACCGCCAGGGGGGCAGATGCTCAATGCAGGAGCTGCCCCCTGGTGGTCAGTGCACTCCCACAGCCAACCTCCCGTGACCAGCCAACATCCCTCGGTTTCTCCACCCAGTCGGCCCCCTATTGAGTCTAGGCAAGATGGCCTGATCGCCCCGATCACCAGCCAGGTCAAGAGACTCCACTCATGCACAAATTTGTGCACCAGACCTCTAGTGTTTGTATAATAGTTTGATCATTTGATCTAGTAATTGTATAATAATTTGATCAGAATTAGAAATATTTTTCCCATAATGTGTGATCTTTATGACAGAAATGGGAAATTAAAAACCAATACTTAATTTTGTTTTTGCATCTAGAAGAAAATGCTATTTTCTGTTTGATATACTGATGCAAAATATGAGAAATGTGGCTTTTATTCAATATGGCTGAAATTAGAAGGGCCATTGCTTGAAGAAGTGAAATGGGCAAGTTATTGGTCTTATGATTGGCTTAAGAAATATTTGTTGCCTGGCCAGCATGGCTCAGTGAGGGTCAGCCTATGAATCAGGAGGTGACAGTTAGATTTCTGGTCAGGGCATGGGTCCAGGTTGCAGTCCGATACCCAGTGTAGGACGTGCAAGAGGCAGCTGAATCAGATTCTCTCTCATCTTTGATGTATGTATCTCTCTCTCTTCTTTCCTCTCTGAAATCAATAAAAAATATTTTTAAAATAAGAATCTTTAAAAATAAATATTTTTTGATTCCTGTTAACCAGATGCTTCTTGGGCCCACCAGGGAAGGTGGGTTGGCAGTTGGATAAGCAAACTGTCCAGGTCATAGAAACACATGTCTCCCAACCATGAGAAGAGAAAGCCAGTCTACCTACTGGACTTATAGTAGGATCGCTAAACTACAGGGAAAACCTTTTCCTTTTCTTCTGCTTTGCTAGCTGAAAGGACTATAGTTCTCTGTATTTTTACAAGTTGAAGCTCATGTGCTGCTTCACAGAGAAACCTAGCCCTTTCAGTTAGCAAAGTAAAAAAGGGTGAAGAAAAATGGTGCCGCCCTGGCTGGTTTGGCTCAGTGGATGGAGCGTCGGCCTGGGGACTGAAAGGTCCCAGGTTCGATTCTGGTCAATGGCATGTACCTTGGCTGCGGGCACAATCCTCAGTGGAGAGTGTGCAGGAGGAAGTTGGTCGATGTTTCTCTCTCATCGATGTTTCTAACTCTCTATCCCTCTCCCTTCCTCTCTGTAAAAAATCAATAAAACATATTTTAAAAAAAGAAAGAAAAAAGAAAAATGGTGCCTCTTAAGACTTCCTGTTTTTTAACCTTATGAAAGTGAGCTGGAAAGTGAGTCTGGTACCCAGAAAGCATTGAGTAAAGATTTCCCCTTGGCCCTGTTTAATTGGATAGACACTGGTGACTTGCCAAAAACAATTGTTAGAGATCCAGGCACTGCCATTTTCACTGTGTTTATTAAGTAGTTACGTAATGCATTTGAAGATCTGAGTTTGTCTTTCTGGCTGTAAAGGGCATGCAAATAAATACAAGGACAACTTGGGGCCTTTGGGGAGGAACAAGTGTCCTCCCCCAAAACAGGCCCTTTCAGGAGATGGCCTGGGTTCCAAACTTATGAGTCAGCATCCTTTGCCAATGATGCCATCACTGTTCACTCAGTGGCAATGGAGATTAAGTCTGAAATTGCCAGGCCTATTTGTCTAGTATTGGTGGAGGAATAGGGACGTGTCTGGAATATTATGCCCTAGCTGGTTTGGCTCAGTGAATCGAAGGAAGGCTCCCAGGTTCGATTCTGGTCAAGGGCACATGCCTGGGTTGTGGGCTTGATCCCCAGTAGGGGAGATCCAGGAGGCAGCCAATCAATGATTCTCTCTCATCATTGATGTTTCTAACTCTCTTTCCCTCTCCCTTCCTCTCTGAAATCAATAAAGATATATTTTTTAAAAAAGCCAGTGTGAGATGATGGCAGTCAGACTCATGGGCTTATCTTCTGTTCTCAAAATGGGTACTGAGACAGAGCAGGTGTGTGTGCACTCAGGAGGAATGGGTGTGTGGGATAACAGATGGGCCTTAGCCTGAGTGGGTCTCCTGAGGCCCCCTCGGGGGTGGGGGGGGTAACTATTATGGGAGCCGGTTGGGGGTCAAAGTCATCTAACTGGAAGAGGAAAGTTTCTCAAGGTCCCTATTGGCATCCAGACTGTTTATCTTTGCAGGGGCGGACCTCGTTGGGAACAGTCACACTGATTTATGTAGGTGGTTTCGGCTGTCCTCAGGAACTATTTGTTTAGCATCCGAATGTTCTTTAAAAGGAGACTCCTATGGGCCACGTCCAGGTTTTTTACATTCTTTCCCATCCTAAGATGAGCTGGCTGCGAGTGTTTTCTAGATTGGCTACATTATTATATTTTTTCTTTTTTAAAATATATTTTATTGATTTTTTTTACAGAGAAGGAGGGAGAGGGATAGAGAGTTAGAAACATCGATGAGAGAGAAACATCAATCAGCTGCCTCCTGCACACCCCCTACTGGGGATGTGCCCGCAACCAAGGTACATGCCCCCAATCGGAATCGAACCTGGGACCCTTCAGTCTGCAGGCTGACGCTGTATCCACTGAGCCAAACCAGTTAGGGCACATTATTATATTTTTAAAGGGCATTACATACATTTTACAATAGCTGAGTTGAAGCAGCTGCTAGAGAACACACAGGGGGCTTGAAATTAGGACTCTGTTGTTGAGGAGTGTTCTTGAATATTCACTCAAGAGGAGCTGGATCAGGAAACCTAGGAGCCTCCATACCCCACTCCTACTTCCCACTAGCTCTCGCCCTCCTGCCTTTGGCTTATTTTTTAGCCTTGGAAGTAAAAGGGTTTTTTTAAAAGATATATTTTATTGATTTTTTACAGAGAGGAAGAGAGAAGGATAGAGAGTTAGAAACATCGATGAATGAGAGCATCGATCAGCTGCCTCCTGCACACCCCTCACTGGGGATGTACCCGCAACCAAGGTTCGTGCCCTTGACCGGAATCGAACCTGGGACCCTTCAGTCTGTAAGTCAACATTTTATCCACTGAGCCAAACCGGTCAAGGCGGAAGAGAAAGTTTTAACCATATTTCATTAAGGGTTACAATTATCTCCTAATTTAGTACAAACAAAAAATGCAGTCTTTCTGATCAATACCGCCTTTTAGTTTTATTTAGAAGACGGAGTTTACAGCAGGTAGGAAACAAGCCAGCAGTATTCCTCCAGCCCCCCCTTCTCCATGGCTCCCTCCTGCCAGGTGCCAAATCTGGGTTGCACCTTCCTTTCCTCCTGTCTCTGCCTTACCTGGTGGTACAGTGGCCTCCTCACTGGACACCCCCACCCCCCACTTGCTTTTCCAGGTGCATCTCTGCTGGCCCCACCCACAGGTTAATAGTCCACTATGAAGGTCCTGCCTATGCTGCTTTTCTCCCTAAGACTCTTCAGTGCTTCTGTGTTGCCTGTGGACCTCGTCTCTGACATTCGAGCCCCTCCAGGACCAAGAGAGAACCTCCCTTTCCAGACTTACCTGTGTGCCCACAAGCTTGCTTCAGATGGAGTCTTAGCACTGTGCCTTTCCAAGGTGGCAGAGTTCCCTTACAAGTGGTCTTTTTTGAGACAAGGAAGCTAAGTCCTCTCTAATTATAGTCTTCCAATACCGAGGCAGTGCACAGAGCAATGACGTCAGCTTCTTTGTCCCCTTCTTTCCCAGTGCAAAGTGTGTCTAGATCACAGTCACACTGGCATGGGTACCATCTTCTCTTTTAGGAAAGGAGCCTGAAGAAGCAGATGTATGTCCATTGGGCTCTCCTGTGGGGGCTAGAGAGTAGAAAGAGAGAGAAAACTCTTGTATGCCATTCCCACTCATAGAGACTGACTGGATTCAGTGCATACTCAGAAATGTGCTGCCTGGCTGGGCAGGTCAGATGGCTGGAGCATCGTCCTGTACACCAAAAGACTGCAGGTTCGATTCCTAGTTGGCACATACCTGGGTTGTGGGTTTTATCCCTGGTCAGGGCACATATAGGAGGTAACTGATCGGTGTCTTTCTTTCCCTGTCTCCAACCCCTCTTCCTCCCCCATCCCCTTCTCTCTAAAGTAAAAAAAATAAAGCCTCTGGCAGGGATTTAAAAAAAAAGAAGAAATGTGCTATGGGACAGTTTTTTTGTTTTGTTTAAAAAAAAATATTTTTATTGATTTCAGAAAGGAAGGGAGAGGGAGAGACATCAGTGAGATGAGAATCATTGATTGGCTGCCTTCTGCACGCCCCCTAGTGGGGATTGAGTCTGCAACCCAGGCATGTGTCCAAGAATCAAACTGTGACCTCCTGGTTCACAGGTTGATGCTCAACTGCTGAGCCAGTGGCTGGGCGGGGACAGTTTTTGGTTAGCCCCCCCCCCCCATCATGTGGCACTGGCTTCATTGGACAAGGAAAGTAAGATGGGAGGTGGGCAGCCCCTGGCAGTTAGGTGCAACTTCAGTGTTAACTTGACTTAGGCCAAACTACAGGCTGTTTTTTAACTCTTGGCAAAACATCTTTCAAACAGCTTTTTGAAAATTTTCTGGTGGGAATATTTGAAGTGGCAATTTAATTTTTATTGTGGTAACATACACCTAAAGTAAAATTTTCTATCTTAACCAATTTTTAAGTGTGCAGTTGAGTGGCATCAAGTACATTCACATTGTTGTGCAACCATTGCCCTCCATCTGGTTTCCATAGCTCTTTCCAGCTTCCCAAACTGAAACTGTTCCCATTAAAAACTAACTCCCCAACATTAAAGCATGCAACAGACCGACATATTTCAAAGGGACGTCAGGGGGGAGGCAGGAAGACATTAACTAAAGAACTTATATGCACATATGCATAACCCATGGACATAGACAATAGTGTGTTGAAAGCCTGGGGAGGGGGTGGGAGCAGGGTGCAAGAGGGTGGGGGGGCAGGAGTAGAGGTCATCTGTCATACTTTCAACAAGTGAGATAAACAAAAAAAGAACGCCCCATTTTCCATCCCCACTCCCTGGCCACACCATTCTCCTTTCTATCTCTATGAATTCAACTCTTCTAAGGACCTTATGTAAATGAAATCATATAGTATTTGCCCTTCTGTGATTATCTTATCTCACTCAGCATAATGTCCTCAAGACTCATCCAAATTGTAGCATGTGTCAGGACTTCTTTTCTTTTAAAGACTGCATAGTATTCCAATTTATGGATGGATCACATTTTATTTATCCGTTCATCTGTGTATGGACATTGGGTTACTTCCACCTCTTGGCTATTGTGAATAATGCTGATGTGAACATGGACATTTG
This sequence comes from Murina feae, assembly GCA_004026665.1. Classification (NCBI taxonomy): domain Eukaryota; kingdom Metazoa; phylum Chordata; class Mammalia; order Chiroptera; family Vespertilionidae; genus Murina; species Murina feae. The sequence continues at coordinate 13,829 of PVJC01001089.1, read as the reverse complement.
AGTCCCTGCTTTCAATTTATTTTGTTTGTATACCCAGAAGTAGAATACTAAATGGATCATGTGGCATTTCTGTGTTTTTATTGTTTGAGAAAATGCACCAGACTGTTTAACAGAGTATGACCATTTGATTTTATAAATTTTCTCAAGTCTACCTCACTCATTTTTCTCCCCTTCCCAATTTAAAGAAAAAATATTTTTATTGATTTCAGAGAGGAAGAGAGAGGGAGACACACACACACATCAATGATGAGAGAGAATCATTGATTGGCTGCCTCCTGCACACCCTCCACCTGGAATTGAGCCTGCAACCCATACATGTGCCCTGACTGGGAACTGAACTGTGACCTCCCCTTCCCAACTTTTTAATACTTTGTTGCCATCTTTGGGGTAGATACTTTCAAAAAATTTCATGAATTACCTTATGTGCTAGATTAGTAAGGAAACTTTTTGAATTGACAGCTTGCAACACCAAATCCCATACCTAACACCTTGCTAACCAGCTAGTTCAAGCCTGAACTCACCCATGTGGCTGGCTACTTTCAGTAGTTTTAGCAACCCATGATTCTCCCTCACTGTTCCACAGACCAGTGTTTTGTTCTTCAATAAGAGTTCAGTTGTAAACACGCAATTGTAATAATTATTTTTGGTAAATACGATGCCAAGAACCAAGAAAAGGCTGTAAGAAGAATAACATAATCTGTTGTAACTTTTTGCCTTCACCTCTATATGTCTTGAAGTTGCAGATATAGCCACTCTCACTTTCACAAAGCATCATTACTAAAATTCCATATTTTGTTACTAGGGGCCCGGTGCACAAAAATTTGTGCACTTGGGAGGTCCCTCAGCCTGGCCTGTGCCCTCTCACAGTCTGGGACCCCTCTGGGGATGTCCACCTGCTCAGCCTGGGTGAGGGGCTGATGGCTGTTTGCAGGCTGGCCAAGCCCCCCAGTGTGGACCCTCACCCCATGGGGGTGTGGCCATCCTGGGTGATGGGCTAAGGGCCGTTTTCAGGCTGCCCACAGTCCCTTCAGATTTTGGGTCCCTAATGGGGTGCCTGGGCAGCCTGGGTGAGGAGCTGAGGAGCGTTTTCAGGCTGCCCACAGTCCCTTCAGGTTTTGGGTCCCTACTGGGGTACCTGGCCAGCCTGGGTGAGGGGCTAATAGCTGTTTGCAGGCTGGCCAAGTCCCCCAGTGTGGTCCCTCACTCCAATGGGGTGTGGCCAGCCTGGGTGCGGGCCTGAGGGCTGTTTTCAGGCTTTCAGGCTGCCCACAGCTCCCATTGACTCAACATCCCAGCAAGGCTGGCTGGAAGCAGGTTTCTGGGCTTTATTTATGTTCCATAACTGTTCCTTTATGCCGAGGCCTAGGCAGGTAAGGAAGCCTCTTGTTGGCTTCAGCTCCATGGCTTCTATAATTGAAAGAATGTTGCCTTAGTAGACTCTAGGCAGGCAGTTTCCTCCATTGCTGGTGCAACGGAAACCTGCTGTTTGCTTCAGCTCCAAGGCTTCTATAATTGCAACTATGTTGCAACAGTGTTGCCTGGAGCTGGGAGAAGCCCAGCCAGCTGGCACACAGTTTACTCCTGGTGCAACAGAAGCCTGCTGTTTACTCCAGCTCCATGACTGCTGGTCTCCATCTTGGCTGGGTTAGTTTGCATACAGGGCGTGGCTTAGGCATCCCATAGAAATGGTCAATTTTAATATTACTCTTTTATTAGATTAGATTTTTGCCAGATTGTATGTCTTAAAGCTGATGCCTCCTCTCCATTGAGTGACAACTGCTGTTTTGCTATATGTAAAGATTTAAATTTTGAGATAAAGTGATTCAGAAGAGGTCTGACTTTGTAAAGATGGTCTGGTCTGTGTTACATGTTGTTTGTGAATTATCATTCAGATGAAAGAATGTAAGTATTTGCTCTAACCTCTTAGCCATAGTTTTTGGAAATATGGATGACTCAAGTAAAGGATTGGTTTACAAGTAATCTTTCCATTCTGGCTTCTTAGTTAGCCCCAACAATATGATTAAACCAAGAAATTTATTTATTCTATATAATAAAAGGCTAATATGCAAATTGACCAAACGGCAGAACCAGCAGTTGCTATGACACACACTGACCATAGAGGGAGTGCCGCTCATGGCTGGCAAGTGCAGTGGTGGTGGCAGGAGCCTCTGCTGCCTCTGTGGTAGTGCTAAGCCATCAGTCGGACATCCCTGAGGGCTTCTGGACTGTGAAATGGCACAGGCTAGGCTAAGGGGATTCCCCCCACCCCTGAGTGCACAAATCTCGTGCACCGGGCCTCTAGTCTTCTAATCTAATAAAAGAGTAATATGTAAATTAACCATCACTCAGACACCTAAGCTAAACCCACCAGCCAAGCCATGCCCCCAACCAGTCAGAGCGGCTCTATGCAAATTAACCCAGCCACAGAGCTAGAGCAAACAGGAGGTTTCCATTTGCAATGAAGAAAACTGCCTGCTTAGGTTGGCTGTGCCTCTGCTCAAGGCAGCAGTGTTTCAATTAAAGAAGCCACAGAGCTGAAGCAAACAGGAGACTTCGTTACCTGCCAAGGCCTCTGCTCAAAGCAACAAACTTTCAATTATAGAAGATAAATAAACCCCAGAAACCTGATTCCAGCCAGCCTCGCTGGGACCTTGGGTCAATGGGAGCTGTGGGTAGTCTGAAAACAGCCCTCAGCCCCTCACCCTGGCTGCCCAGGCACCCCAGTAGGGACCTGAACCCTAAAGGGACTGTGAGCAGCCTGAAAATGGCCCTCAGCCCTTCACCCAGGCTTGCCACACCCCCATGGGGTGAGGGTCTCCACTGGGGGGCTTGGCAAGCCTGCAAACAGCCATCAGCCCGTCACCCAGGCTGGCCAGGCATGACAGCTGGTGGACATCCCCCGAGGGGTCCCAGACTGTGAGAGGGCACAGGCCGGGCTGAGGGACCCCCCCGCCTCGAGTGCACAAATTTTTGTGCACCAGACCCCTAGTATCTATATAAGTAACATCCATCCATGTTGAAGTTTGAGCAGAGGTTTTGTGCTGTTTTTCTATTTGTGATGGTATAAATTGGTTTGAGACATAATGAGATAGAAAAAAATCCTTGTCAAGAAATAAATTGGTTGCTTCACTTATACTTTAGGGGTCTTCAAATTGAACAGTTGTGCCTGAAATATTTGTATAATCCTTCAAGGCTGATAAAATGTCTTTTTCTGCCCATTCTTCAGAATCACTTTCACTGTCAGAGATACTATCACATTTCTCTTTTGCCTTCATGGTGTTCTAATGTCAGACTCATTACTATCTTCCAACAAAGTACTGTCTTCCAGCTGACTGTCAAAGTCACTTGGCCAATCAGACAAAGTGTCTGCACATAATTCACTCAAATGTTCTTCTCTGCCATGACATGTCTTTTTTAAAACTTTTGCTAGAATAAAAGATGGATGGAAAGAATTAGATGTATTGCTTGTCACGTCTCTGAAAATACTGACTGATGAGCTGAGAAAAAAACATGAGTTAACTTGTGATCAGTCAGCAACGTTTGGGCATGAGTATACTTGTGACCAGTTAGCCAGGTGTTAAGAGCAGCAGTAGGCAACATGGTTTGGTGTGCTTTTAATCATTTCAAATGGGATCTTTGCCAAAGGATAGGGTTAACACTTGTTAGGTTTTCTGGAAGAAAGGCTATGTAGTACAGACAAGTACACTGGCCTTAAAGCTACTTTCAGGTAATTTTCCCTTGATGCCTTATGGGAAGGTTTATAGAACAATTAGAGGATGTGGAATTGTTCTTGGCCACTGTTTAAAAAAATAATTCCATCATGTGGAAAATACTGAACATTTACAGGAACATTTGAGTCAGAATGACATGATTCTACTTTGGTGGATTTGTTGTAATCTTTTGGGAACATTAAGAAAAGTCCCCCTAAGGATTGCTGTATTCGTTAGCACTACATCATAACTTTGCTTTTCTTCTGATTGTTGATGGCGTGTTTGTAGATGCTTTATTTGGTTGTGCCTTCACCCCTAAATATCTCAAAGTTGCAAATATACCCACTCTCACTATGTGCTGTTAATAATACCATTTGTTGACAAAGTACATGGAGATTTATGATGATATGGTCATCCTTGATAAAAACCTTAGAATCACTCAGAAGAAGTCCAAGTGATTAATGAGGGGCAATGGTAGTTTTTATCAGGTTAGAGTAACTGAATTCATGAACTAGCCTTCCACAGTCTGAGCACAGAGGAATGCCCAAGGGACCGTCTTAATGCCTCACTAAAGGCTGTCAGCAACAAGGGCACAGATGGATGCATTTCAGGGCTCGCCCTGTGCATAACCATTGGCCTTCAGTTCTAACACATATTACAAAAGTGTGCAGTTCAAAGGAGGACACCTTCCCGCACCCCCTGCCCCACAATCAAACCGCTTTGTTGGTGAGGCAGAAAGAGGCTGGTCCTTGGCTGCTTCGTGCACTGAAGCACGCTGGAACTGAGAAAAGGAGCTGGCCTTCGAAAGCCACACAGAAAGCAAACCAAGGCACCAATATTATCATGCAGTAACAATTTTTAAAAATATTTGTTTTTATTGATTTCAGAGAGGAAGGGAGAGGTAGAAACATCAGTGATCAAAGAGAATCATTGATTGGCTGCTTCCTACACACCCCACACTGGGGACTGAGCCCTGACCAGGAATTGAACCATGACCTGGTTCATAGGTCGATACTCAACTGCTGAGCCACACCATCTGGGCTGCAGTCACAGTTTTGAAGTGCATCGTTTTACAAGAGAAGGATAAAGTGTGTTTATGGAGAACTGGGCAAAGTAGTGACAATGACTGGTGGTGTTCAGCGGGAGCCACTTGGCATCACAGAGCCACAGGAAAGTGTTAAGATAACTTAATATAGAGCAGAACTTTTCTCGGCGAGAGTGGGGTAGACCAGTTGTTCCAACCAGGAGTGGTCTGCAAGGATTTTCACAAACTAGTCTCTCAGATTGCTGGAAACTCATGTTGCATGCCCACATTATTTTGCCCTTGCCCCAGATTCTCAGCATATTTCATGATTTGTGATTCCTCAGAAGTGCTTATAATCCATATAATCTTCTAGAACAGCGGTCGCCAATCAGTGGTCCACAGACAACTGGTCGTCCGTGAGGTCTGAAAGGTTAGCGATCTCTGTGCTAGAATGGAGTCCACATTCCTCTTGGCAAGAGGATGAACAGGTGTATGTCGCCTGATAATGAGCAAGGCCATGGTTTTAGGTCTTGAACTTCATGTCTGTTTGATAGTGGCGGTAGGGAAAAGCAGGCCTGATCAAAGGGGTTTGCAGAGTAGTAACTGCCCACCCCAGATAGCTTCTCCAGCCTATGTGCATTTTGAGCTCTACTTTGTGTACTGTCAGAATCCGAATTGTTATGGAAGCATTTGGATTAATAGCACCCATTCCATTGAAAAGACTAGACCTCGAGCAGGTTCAGGCCTGATCGAAAGTGATGAGATGAGAAACGGTGCTCTGCAGCTACTGCCCAGACTGTATCAATCCATATTTCAGATGACTGCTGAGTCACCAGCCTCCCCCAGCCTCAGTTTCCCTCCCTGTGATGGGGGCATAGTACTGGGCTTAGAGGTGATTGTCAGCATTTTATTACCAGGCTATTCTATGAAAGCCCCAGTTGGCTGCCTGCACCTGGTGTGAGCACAGTGAGAGAAAGTCCTGGTGGTTATTACTGTGAGGCCCTAGGGGCCCCTCATTCTCCTCATCAGATGCTTACAGAGCACCCACCCGTGCTAGGGCTGTGCTCACAACAATGAGGCTTTCTCCTCCAGGCTTTGATTCTGGGTCCCCATCATAAGCCCATGCTCCTTTGTGCAAATCAGTCACCTCTCTGCCCCTGTCTTTTCATCATTAAAATGGAGATGACAATAGCATCCCTCTCAGGAGCTACTGGCAGGGTAGAGTGTCGTGGTGCCCGACAGGAGCTTGGCATGGTGCCCAGCATGCACTAAGGTTGGTATGAGGCTGGTGTTGTTACTATTAGCTCTTAGCCAACAGGCAGTTCTTTATTTGTGTCAGTTAGTTCAGTTACAGTGCTTTCCTTTTGAAACCTCACTGAACAGAAGGACCCAAGGTTTTGGTTGGGAAGTGCTGGGGGGAGGGTGTGATTTTGAATAGTGGGGCTGTAGTGGGATGAGAGTAGGGACAGAGAGGATGCACTATGGGCCAAGTGAGAGGTGAGGACAGGAGGTGGAGAGAATGTCAAACATCCCCTGACCGGCTGTTGTTCTAAGGTAGCCCAATGCAAAAAGGCAGAGAATGTCCAGCTCCTCCTTCCCATGCCTTGCCTAGGTCTTCAATTGTAGGACACATGTTTTTGTTTAATAGAATTAGTAGTGTGGTGGGCCAAATGGGGTTAGAAGGGCCTTTGTGGAACCCTGACACCAATGACAATCTCATTTTCATGGGAACATGCCTCGTCTCCAGAACACTGAATTTCTGCCACACCATATTCATAAGCTGGGGATTGTGTGGTTTTGGAATCGTGTGATCAGAGTAGCGAGACATGGCTAAGGCTTAGGCATGCACCTGCTTCCCTTCCTCTCTCCCTCCCTTTTCTCCTCTCTTTCCTGTCAGCCTATTTCTATTACTTTGTGATTTCTTGACTGTAACGTCTAGTAAATGTTTCTTGTTACAGAGTATGGTGTTTGTGAAAACTTGCGGAAGCTGGAGATCACGGGTGTGTCTTGTCGAGATGTCTATGCGAAGCGTAAGTTAATCTACTACCATCCATCATTAAATTTGTCCCAAGAGCAGACACCTTAAGCATCAGTGATGGATAATAAATTATTTTGACCGAAAACCTAGTTCCATTCTCAGATCTTAATTTTAATGTTATAATTGACATTTTATTTAACTTTTTAAAGATTTTTTAAAATTGATTTTTAGAGAGAGAAGGAAGGAGAGAGAGAGGGAGGAAGGGAGAGGGAGAAAGAGAAACATCTGTGTGAGAGGGAAACGTTGATCAGTTGCCTGCTGCATGCCCTCTACTGGGAATTAAGCCCACAATCCATGCATGTGCCCTGACTGGGACTGGAACCTTTCAGTGCACGGGACAGCACCCAAGCAACAGACACATCGGCCAGGGTATAGTTGACATTTTAGAGGCAGCACTGGTAGTAATAGCACTAAACGGGATGGGGCCTCTCCTCTCCCTTTCTGGGCCGTCAGTACCCTTATTTTTCAGCCATAATAGGATAGTAGGTGTCAAGCACCTATAGATCTGGGAAACATCTATCCTGGGAACAAACTCAGGTGCTTCCAGAGGGTCCCTTTCTCTGGATTCTAGGTCCATGGCCTGATTAGACGTGCGATGGCGGATAGTAACTGGGAAATGGAGCCGGGAGCCTCCGCTGACTCCCTCAGCTGACAGGGCTGCCTGTGGACCAGCTCTTCCCTCCAGCCTGGCACTGGGCTCCAGCCCTTCAGTTCGGTTTTCCTTTCCGTTTCCTTTACTTTCCAGAGTCGTCAGCAACACTCCTGAGTGCTCCAAGCTTCCCCAGCCCCAAGTATCTTCCCAGCTGGCCTTTCCCCTGGGCCCTTTTATAGGAGGCTGTGATAGCCCCTGTTAACGCCGATGTGGCCCAGGAGCAGCGGAGGCCCAGGAAGCAGCATGCTCACTCACCACGCAGCTGGGGTGTGGCATGGATTATTTTAGCCCCCAGAGCTGGGGATTGAAGAACAGAGTAAGAAAGATAATGGTGACCCAGTTCTCTTTGGCTAAAGTTAACTTGTTGACCATTCTGCAAAGAGCCTTAAGTGTTCATCTTAAAGCCATCTTGGAAAATTTTGATTTTCACATTCTCCTGAACTTTCTACCCGGTTCTCCTGCTTACCAAGTACCTTACCCAGGAACTGAGGGCCATACTTCTCCAAGGAAACATCTGGGTGCTCCAAGCTTTCTTGCAAGGTCTGGGGGCTAGTTGGGGCCACTCTCTTAATCTCATCTTTTCCGTGGATTTGTACCTCTCAGAGTCCCCTTCCGAGACACCCCTCCTTCACGTGGCTGCACTCCCAGCACAGGTGGAGCTGGCACTTGTGCAGAGCGGCTGACTGTGGGAAGACCTGGGCGGTGTTCAGTCTCTGTATCTGGGCTGGTTTCATCGTCTCATTGCTTCCTCATCTCATCAGACTCTCCACAATGATCCCATGGCCATTTGGGAGTGTTGGATTGGTTAGTCTTTCTGTGTTAGAATTTGCTAACACTTCAGACGATTTCCTATCAAAAGGCTCTAAGTTCTTCATGGGGCTTCCTCTTCCATGCACAATTCTTAGTGGCTCAGCCGTGTCCTCCAAGTTCTTCCCCCTCTCCCCTGCCTCAGAGAGATTTAGAAACTTGGAAAGTCTGTTGTTGGGGTCTCTCTGCCTGCCACATATCAGCTCCAGTTCTGCCAACTTCTAGCACCCCCTGCTCCTCCCTCTTGTGGATCTCGGGCTTCACCCTTGCCCCCAGCCACCATTTTCACGCCTGCTACTGCCTCCTGAGTTGATGTCCCAGCCCTGGGCCCCACCACAAGGCTGATCTGCTCAAGACCCCTCTCCCTGCTCCTCTATTCCCATGCAGTTTCAGACTTTGGTTTCTTCTCTTGCCTCTGCTTCATATCCCACCAACCCCAGAAGATGTGCGTCTCCCCAGAGGATGTGAGTCTCGTGGAAGTATAACCCGTCCTGTCCTCTCATCTCATCAGCAGAAACAGTGTGATTCCTTCAAAGCCCAGAGTTTCAGAGGCAGGAAGCTGGTTGCTCCCCTGCTCCCCTCCCATCCTTTATTCTATGGGAGCACACATGGTCCTGGCTTCACCCTCGATTTCTCAGTGTTTTATCCAAAGCTCAGTGTCTTAAATCTAGCCAGACCGTGGAGTTGGAGGAATTCACTCTTGCAGTTGGCATTGGTGTTAGAGTCAGAACCAGGCACTCCCTGCAACAGTATGTACACACACAAGAAAGCTTTCCTGGCTCTGTGCATGCCCACTGGGTTTTATGAGTGTCTAATAAGACAAGTTCTTATCTTTGGGAACTGCTTTTTGAGTTTCCTTGGCCATTTGATGATAGTGTCTTAAAGCAGCATGAAGACTGTTCTCTCGTTAAGAGTTGTGAGTCTCAGAGTAGTGCCCTGGAGGGGGCCAGGTGCTCACGTCTGCCAGGCATTAGGGGCTGTGACACCCAGAGGGGACAGCACAGCTGGTGAATAAGGCCCCCATGGAGCTTGTCTCAGTTGGGGGGGGGGTGACGGGGGAGGGGTTGGCTGGGCCTGCTGGTGGCTGTCCTACATAGAGGGGGTATCTGGGAACCAGGGGGTCAGGCTGGCGGTGTTTGCACACGAAGACCCAGGGAAAAGTCCCGAAATGGAAAAATCTACCTCTATAAGTGAGAGCAGGGAAAAGAAGGAAGAATGAGTCTGGCCACTCCAATCTGGTAATTAATGAAGTTTATTAGGGGAAACTTAAGACAAGGCATGTCATGGGCAGCTGCAGGATGAAATGGATCCCCACACCGCTTGGTAGCCACCAAAGAAATATATAGGGTAGAGGGGAGATAGTCACATACTAGTACATGAATGGCACGAGGTACAGGAAATTACTTCCCATGCTCTTCCAGGTCAGGACAATAACCTGTTCCAGAGCCAGCACATAGCAAGAGGCAAGGGAGGGTGCTTATTTATATCTGAATGAACATCATTACTTTTTTAAAATATGTTTTTATTGATTTCAGAGAGGAAGGGAGAGGGAGAACGACTTAGAAACATCAATGATGAGAGAGAATTGTTGATTGGCTGCCTCCTGCATACCCCCTACTGGGGATTTGAGTCCTGTATTCGGGATGTGCCCTGACCAGGAATCGAACCATGACCTCCTATCCCTGGGCTGATGCTCAACCACTGAGTCACACCGACTGGACTGAATGAACATCATTTATGATCAAACAGTCTCTAAAGGGGTTTGCAGAAAGCAACCTCCATTCTAGCACAGGTTCAGCTTGCAGGACAGACAATGGTCATGTCAAGGAACAGTCTTTTCTCTATAGGTGGGTAGTGACTGCTAGGGAGCAGGAGATGGTGTGCCCAGGGGTAAGTCAGGAGTGGGCAACAGGGGACAAGGGCCATGGCGAGGTCAACAAGCACACATGCATCTGGGGCATGGGTGGACAGAGGGGGACATCTGAAGATTTCTTTTGACTGCTGATTTTTTTTTTTTAATCCTCACCAGAGGATATTTTTCCATTTATTTTGAGAGTGGAAGAGAGAGGGAAAGACAGAGGGGGTGCTAGATGTTGGTTGCCTTCTGCATGCGCCCTGACCAAGGCCTGGGGCTGGGGAGGAGCTTGCAACCAAGGTACCTGACTTAACTGGAATCCAACCTGGGACCCTTTGGTTCACAGGCCGACACTCTATCCACTAAGCCAAACCGGCTATGGCTGATTCTTTTAAAAAATTTTTATTGTTGAAAGTGTTTGAGATATCCCCTTTTCCCCCATTAACCCCCTTTCACCCTGCTCCCGTCCCTTGACTGCTGATTCTTGACTCTTTAAAAACGGTCAGGAAGTCCAGAGAATCCTCCTATATAATAAAGAGGGAATATGCAAATTGACCATCACTCTGGTCAGTTTGCACCCACAGCTGAGGCTAAGTTCCCATAACGAGCCTTAAGGAGCAGTCAGCAGGGACCTGAGGCTGCGCACCCACCCACCTCCTGCATGGGGCTTGACAGGGGACCTCAGGTTGTGCCTTCCACCTGCAGGGCTTGACAGGAGACCTCAGGCTGCTCCCCCCTGGCAGCAGGCCAGAGGAACTCAGGCTGCACCATCTTCCCTGGTGCCAGCCTGGGGGACCTCAGGCCGTGCCCCCTGCCCTGGCCCCAGGCCAGGGGACCTGAGGCTGTGCCTCCACCCAGCGGGACTTGACGGGGGCCCTCAAGGTGTGCCCTCCTCCCTGGTGCTGGGCCAGGGGACCTCAGGCCATGGCCCCCACCCCAGCACCAGGCCAGGGGACCTCAGGCTGTGCCCCCTGCCCCGGTGCCAGGCTGGGGGATCACAGGCCACTCCCTCTGCCCAGCAGGGCTTGATGGGGGACCTCAGGCCGTGCTCCCCTGCCCTGGCACCCAGGGGACCTGAGGCTGCACCCTCCCTCCCCACCTGGCAGGTCTTGACAGGGTGGGACCAGCCGGGTCTGGATCTAGCCCAATGAAGGCGGGGGGGCGTCCAGGTTTGGGTCTTGAGCAATTTTAAGGTGCATGTGGGTGGTTGAAGACTTGACTCTGGGTTCCATGGTGCACCCCAGACTCTGACAGGAGGAAGATTTTCATATACGTTTTACTAATTTTCTTTAATCTCTGACACTTCTATTACAGAGAAAGGGAAAATAGCAATATTAAAATATTTCCTCTAATTAATCCCCTTTTAATGTGCACGAATTTCATGCACTGGGCCACTAGTGATTATATAATCTTCACTTAGTGTCCCAAAGTGTTTAATTTGCCACCAGCCAAAGCAGGTTTCACAGTGAAGGTGCATGTTTCTGTGAGTTTGCTTTGAAGGCCTTATCTAGGAGAAAATTACTTAGCTTCTGGAACAGGTGGTGGAAGAAAGTCAACCTCAGCCCCTGGCATAGGTGGAAGAGTGAGCCAGCCTTGACTCAGAAGCAAAGGCTCCAAGTTAGGAGCTGGCAGATGTCATCTGTTGTCCAAAATCAAACAAACACAAGCAAAGGGAAGCGCTGGGCATACACTATACAAGCTGAATATCGTAGTTGGGGCACAAGGGTTCCCTAAGCAGTCACTCCAAATGTCCACAAGCTGCATCCTTTGCTTTCCCACTTCAGTGAGCTCCATTGATCCAGGACAGTAGAGGGAGGAGAGTGAGCATGAAGAATGTCTCAAGCCTGTCGCCATCATGAGTTTCTGGTGTGAATCCATAGATTAAAAGGTACATAGCACAATGTTTTCTTTCTAGCCAGACCTCTCATTTTTGTCAAGTGCTTGCCTCCTCAGGTGCTGGGGGTTGAGTAGGATGGTGGTGAGGGAGCAGGTTTTGAGACATATGAAAACTGTTTATACCATCGTGAAAGTGGAACCATCCTTAGCCCTTTCCCTGCTGTGTCATTCAGGTATAAACCCTCGCGTGAAGTCGGGCCGTTTCATGAAAATTCTTCCTGATTACGAGCACATGGAGTACAGAGATGTGTACACCTGCCGTATGTACCTCCTGCTACTTTGGCTGTGGCGGGGGAGCAGGGCCAGAAGCTGCTTGGAGAGGGACCTCTAACTCACAGCACGCAGACGCTTTGGTCCTAATGGCGAGCTGACCTCCTTGGCTTTTGCTGTCTTTTCACCTTTCCACAGTGTTCTCTGTGGCTCAGCCATGACCGGGATTGCATCTGAGTGGTGGCCAGGGGCTGCTGTACATATGGGCCAGGTTTCTGCAGCATCTTTTGTTTTTGAGGGAGTATCAGCATGATCACTCTGTTGATGCACATTTTAACATTTATTGAGTTGGAGAGGACAGACAGTAGAAATGAAATGTAAGTGGTTTACTTCTAGGCTGCTTAAGTTGATCACATTTGGACAGCAAATGTGAATTTGAAAAAATTACATAAACATGTATCTATCTATCTATCTATCTATGTGGAACTTATATCTGAGACCAAAAATGGACAAAAGTTCATTATTTAGAATCCGATTCCTCTTTTGTTGTTGCTACTAGTCCTCACCTGAGGATATTTTCCCATTGATTTTTAGAGAGTGTGGAAGGGAGGTTGAGAGACAGAGAGAGAAACATCAATGAGAGAGAGACACATCGGTTGGTTGCCTTCTGCACGTGCCTGGACTGGGGATCGAGCCTGTAACCAAGATACGTGCCCTTGATTAGAATTGAGCCTGGGCCCCTTCAGTCCACAGGTCGATGCTCTATTCACTGAGCCAGACCAGCTAGGGCAGAACCTGATTCCTCTTGATTGGCATTACTTGGGCTCTGGAAGTCTTCCTAAGCCATATTCCACAGTAACTAAGGCTGTCTCCACTTTTATTAGGTTGAGTTGAGATGGAGAGCGTGAACTTGGGTTGTCAAGAAAGATAATAAAACTATCTGCATGCGCTGAAAGCAGTTTTTACATTTGTAGAAGTACAGAGACACCCCTGCTGCTTACTCCCTCAGCCCTTCCAAGTGCGCCCTGGGTCAGCATTGCCTGCATGGACTAGACCCACTTCTAAATCTTTTAAGTGTGCAATTCTAACAAAACCTACTTAGACCACAAGGAATAGAGTCATTAATGGAATTTCTCCTAACCACTGCCAGACTCTGGACATGTGACTAAAGTGCTCGCTGGTCCCGTTTTACTTACTCCAGGGGAGGTGGAGATGCCAGGACTGGACAGCAAGCTCTGCGGTGGTGTCAGCACTGTGCACTACTGTGAACACCACCCACAGTGTTGGTGTAATCAGGCTCAGAGCTGAACTGCTTGAGTTGCAGTTCATGGCAAGAGGGACATGTAGGAGTGTGTGTGAGCATTCAGGAGTGTGTGTGAGCAGACAAGGATGAGTGTGAGCAGTCAGGAGTATGTGTGAGAAGTCAGGGATGTATATGAGCAGTTGGGTATGTGTGAGCATTCGGGTGTGTGTGAGCAGTCAGGGGTGTGTGTGAGCAGCCAGGGTGTGTGTGAGCAGACAAGGATGAGTGTGAGCAGTCAGGAGTATGTGTGAGCAGTCAGGGATGTGTGTGAGCAGTCGGATGTGTGTGAGCAGCCAGTATGTGAGCAGTCAGGTGTGTCTGAGCAGTTAGGGTG